>OVBJ01000083.1:11539-117922 GCA_900406535.1 Noccaea bulbosa
TTTTTTTTTTTTTTTTTTTTGTCAACAACTTTATAGTTTATATACATAAAATAAAACAATTATGCTATAGATAAATTAAAAAAATAACTCTCCATTTATTAAAACAAAATATAGTTATTGTTGTTTCTCAAAATTAAGTGGTATAGTCATCACAAATAATGATAAAATAACTTGATGAGATGATAAATCATACACAGTTTGCATATTCTTTCATCTTAAAAGAACTTGTACTATAATATAAGTATAAATGAAAAAAAGTAAAAGTAAAACAATGCCATTTTGTATTTTTTTTTTGTCTTTCATGAATTATATATTTAGTTGTTTGCCAAACTTTTCATAGACTTTTTTTTTTTTTATGACGTTATCGGTATGCACAAAACAAGCACATTGATATGATAAGATCAGTTCATATATCATATTATCTAGATTCAAATCTGGTAAACAAGACATTTAATGTTATGCTACTTCTTTAATCACTTAAACATGTAAAAACTGAATCATAGTCAGTGTTAATGACTACAAGCTGGGATTAAAATATTAGTAATTCATCTCACAAATATTGGTTGTATTTCTGGTGTTTTAGTTAAATTTTTGATAATGAAAAAAAAACTTGATAATTAATGCTCAGTTTTGTTTGAATGATTTTCTGTTGTATACTTCCAATCTTCTATCATTTATTTAACAAAAAACATCACCAGAAAATAAGCAATTTTCAGAAACACCAAACGGATTCTTTGGGTTCATAAGAAATTCAAAATACACGAACAAAGTAGCAAAACTCTTTAATGAGACAATTCATAATAAATTCAAAATAAAGGTATTAACGAAAAAGTATACTAAACTCAGCTTAATATTTAGACTCGTCAAAGTGGTTACACCTTCGACTTAACATGCCATTATATAATTGCAATGTTGTTATGATAAATATAATCATTTGACAAGTTGTAATATTTGTTTTTTGTTGTGTTGGCCAATTTCTCAAATAAATTCTGGTCTGGTGACTGGTGTACTACCCACCACTATGGACATCAAACCAGATTTCGCCAAACTAGTTAGTAGTTACTCAACTCAATTCACTCATTACATGGCAATCTGTTATATATGTATATGAAACCAATGGTTGGTTAGTCACTGACCATATATTCCCAAAACTTTTTAAAAAGAACAAACAAGTAAAAGAAAACCAAAAAAATTCAAAACTGAAACGAATCAAAGAATGATTAAAAGATTGAGAAGAAGTTCTTCAACCTCTGATCTGCAATTCTATTTGTAAGCCAAATAGAAAACAAGAAGAAAAAAGTTTTCAGTTCTTCAACCTCTGATCTGCAATTTACCCATCTGACCTTCTATAACATCCCCATTGCTCTGTGCGCTGAGATTCAGCCATGGATGCTGCAGACACTGTTGAGCAGTTGGTCGTTTCTCAGGCGCAAAATCAAGAATTGGGCAGAGAAAATCCGCAAATTCCCGTGCTTCTGCTTCAGGAAGCTTGTATTTATCTGTCAGTAAACGGTCGAGTGGCCAATATTTCAATCTCCGGATCCTCTTCAAATCGCCGTGTCTGTCAAAGTAATCCTTTGATCTCGCACCTCCAATGGCAATCTAATCAAATCAGAAGTATCAAAGAGACTACAACTGAACAATAAAGAAATGAAAAACCAAGTCTTTGCGGGTTACCTTTCGAGGCATTTTTCCTAAGAGTTCCATCATAAGAGCAAGATGGTCCTGAAACCAAACCAGAGAAGAAGAATGTGTAGAACAGCTGATAAAGAAAAAGAAAAAACGCACTCTTTGGTTTCTGAAAACATCTTTACCTCGTCTTCTCCATAACCATTTCCGTCTTTTGGAGCGAAAAGCATATCACCTGTGGCAAGCTCGAAGGCAGTACAAGCGAAAGACCACATATCAACAGAGAAAGAGTAGCCTGACTGAAGTATTACTTCAGGAGCTCTGTACTGTCTTGTTTGTATCTCTTCTGCAAACTTGTTATCAGCCCAACAAGCGTTACCAAAGTCCACAACTTTGCATCTCATATCAATCCCATCCAAATTCCTCACGGTCTTTGTCGGTGTTTCACTTAAACCTACAATGGAAACTCTTCTTCCTGATATCTTAGCAACCGCTCTTCTTGCTCTCCTCTTCAGCTTCTTCTCAATCAGATTCAAGGTTGCTGCACCGTTTTGGTTTCCCTCTGGTTTTTCTAGTATCGGTGTTACTCCGGATCTGACGGGATCCTTGGCAGGGTCAATGGAGGAACAAAGAAGAATGTTCTCTGGTTTTAAGTCGGAGTGAATCATACGGAGTTCACGATGCAAATAGTCTAGACCGGTCAGTATACATTTGCATATCTCCCGCACTTTATTCAACTCCATGCCTTTATAATGGTTGTATCTGATCAAACGGAGCAAGCTGTCGCCAAGAAACTCGAGCACCATGCAGAAATGCTGCCCGTTGGGACCTGCGTGCTTGAAGTCATCGATAAGACGAACAACGCATTTGGTATTTGCAGGATCCCCATCAGCAGCAGCTTGAAGAAGCTCGATCTCGTGAAGTGCAGCTTGAGCAAACTGTTGAGCGCTCTTCTGAATCTTCAGGGCAACATAACACTGCAGAAGAGACATCGACACATAGTTATTGTACACGCCAAATGTGAGTAGAAAATGTAAAAAGGATAAACAATAAGTAACGGATATAAAAGGCAGAATTTCAGAAGGATTCTTTAATCTATAGACATTGACATTCTTACATTCTAAGAGCAGAGCATCAGTATTATTATTCTCACAATTACAAAAGTCTAAGAGCGTAGAAATGTCCCTGATTCAGAGAAGGTAAAGAACTTCAAAGATAGAGCTCAGAGGAGAAGAAAACATTATACTAAGCCTATAGTCAATGAAAAACCAATAAAGTCATGACAGCATTTAAGGAACAGCAACAATGATACGATTTCATATCCAATACTCAGCTCTTTAAACAAACTGCTATGGTTGGTTAACTACAGAGTGCAGTGTCAAATCTAGAACTAGAACCATGATCCACAAATTCAGAATTCTGCTTTTCTGAAAGGTTAATTCACCAGAAGATGTTGGAAGAAGGCATCTTGCATCACAACAGATCAGAGCCCAGATAATAATATGTACATGCTCTAATAAAGGAATCACAGGCAAATTAACGAAATCAAAATTCTGCATTTAAGATCTTGTTGGCATGGTAAAACGAAATAAGTGGAATGAAATGAATAGATAAGAGGAGAGATGCGTACAGAAGTGCGAGTATCATAGGCAAGCCAAACGGTTGAGAATTGTCCCCAACCAAGCTTTCTCTGAGCGATGTAACGGCCACCGGAGAATTGGTCTCCGATTCTAACGGCGTGATATCCACCTTTACGGTAAGCATCGAAACCCTCATCGTCTTCATCTGATCCAGATGACGATGAGCACGACATTTCTTCTCTTTTCCCCTGTCTGAATTCCACAGTTTTTGATCCGAGTTCTGTGGATTTTGGTTGTCAAAGTTTGGATCTTTGAAATAAAAGACCTCCCTTTCCTTCAATTTCTCGAACAAAGAGAGAGAGAGAATAAAAAAGAGAGAGGAATAGCACTCAGATTGCGTTGTGGCCTCGAAAGGTAAGAAGACTCTCTCCACTTTTCGCTCCTCTTTTTCTTTTTTATTGATGGCTGCTTCAAACATTTCCCATTTTAACGTTGTCCAATTCTCCATTTTGCCCTTTTCTCATGCTCTTTGTAATGTTTTGGCTCTGGTTTTTGGCATCTCCTTTTTCGATTATGTCCAGCAATAAGGAACTTGAGTGGACCTCCGTTTTCTGGCTGAGACAGAAGATCAGTGAACTCCACATAGAAGAATCAGGGACAATACTCTTCTCCACCATACGTGAGAAAAGCAGCCAAGCATTCTCAAACTCTCCCTTTTCACACAATTCTTCTAGCAACGGATTGTAGCTTTCTCCATCAGGTACACAACCTCTTTCAGCCATGTCTTCAACAAACTTGATGCCATTCATGACTCTATCTTGCTTACAGAACCCGAGAATCACAGCATTGAATGTTGATGACTGAGGCAAACAGCCTCTGGTCACCGTGTCGTTTATAAGCTCAAGAGCTTCTTCCATATGCCCTTCTTGGCTGTATCTATGAATCAAGCAATGAGATACTACAACATTAGGAGCTCCTCCTCCTTCAATTATCTGACCATACGCCGTATTTAACTCATCCACACCGCCTTTCTCGCATAAACTTATCAACTCAAAGCTCCTGCCAACAGCTCTTGGAAACAGTTTCTCCATCTTTAGCAAGAACTCCAAAGCTTCCTCCCAACGGTTTTCCTTGTAAAACCCATAGATAACACTATTGTACGGATCAATTCTGTCCCCGCGAACGGTTTCGCTGTCCTGCAACAGTTCTAATATCTTTAAACCATCGTCTGTCCTCCCTCCTACTGATAGCCCTCTGACCAACGTGTTAAATGTAGCAAAGTTCCATCTAACCGCATCCGTTTTCATATCGTTGAAAGTGTCAAGAGCTGAGTCCAACATTCCAACATCACAAAACCCAGCAATCAACAGACTGTATGTTTCCACGTTAGGCAAGTAACCTTTCCTCTCCATCTCTTTGAAGAACCGTTGAGCAACTCTCACTTTCCCTACCGCACAATACCCTTTCACCAAGGTGTTACAAGCAACAACATCGACTTTACCTCCTCTGCTTTCCACTCTCTCTACCACCTCGAGTGCCTCGGTTACACGTCCTTCGTCGCAGAGAACTTCCATCACCTTAGTCACCGTGACAACATCAGGAACAAGACCCAAACCAAAGCATTTCTCTAGCAGCACCAATGACTGAATCAACTTCTTCTCGTTGCAGTAAGCGGATATCAAAATGTTGAAAGTTACATCATTTGGTTGCTTCATTTCACTCATCAAGCTCCTAGCTCTCCCGACTTTCCCGTTTTTGCAAAGAGCATGAAGCAAAGTGTTATATATCACAGTGTTTGGAGCCACACCGCGACTCTTCATGATCTGAAGGAGCTTGAAACCATCACCGATCCTATTCGTCAAGCAAAGACCTTTCATCAAAATCCCATAAGTGTACTCATCACCTTGGACTCCACTAGCCATCATCTTCCTTCTGAAAAACTCTCTGGCTATGTCAATATCTTCCTTCACAAGAACATCGAGAATCGAATTGAAAACTTTCAGAGATGGTCTTTCCATCCCGAATTTCGAAACCAGATCAACGACATTGATCACGCGTTTGGTTAATCTAGCACGCCCCAAACCTCGGACGATAGTTACGAAGATGGAATCATCCGGAGGCAAACCAATCGATTCAGGCATTTCGTCGAGCATCTGGTAGACAGTTTCGAAACGGCGGAAAATACAGAGCTTGTGAAACAGAGCACGGTAAGTGGAACGAGAATGGATAAAGCCAGGGAAAGTCGTGGCCCACTGAAATGTCTCCAAAGCTCCTGAAGCTGATTTCTGGTCTAAAATGAGACGGACGATATGATCATCGCTAGGCACGGAAAGCGAAGAAGACGACAATGATGGAGTAGGTGAACATAAACAACGCAATTGAAGCCATAATCTTGTCACTCCAACATATCGAGAAGATGTGGAAAAGTTCGAGAATCTCAGCATCAGGAACACACAAAAAACCGTCACAGCTTGATCGGTTCTGTGATGAGACGAGTTTGAAATATATGAAAGAAGACAGTTTGATCCTTCTTGGCCAAATTTCACGACTTCAGATTACTTGGATTACAAGAAATGGAGATAATTACGTTTGCGCACTAATAAGCAGCCTATATTTAAAAGAAGTGTCTAAGATCAATTAAAATTCCGAAATACACATCTTATTCCGTAGCAGAATACATCACTTGAAATGTATATATATACATAGATTAGCAGTTAGTTAATGCAATATAACAATAACAAACATACAGTAGGTTACAATACATAACCAAGCACAAGCGATTTGTTTTTTTAGATGATGACTCTATAGACTTTTGAAGTACTTTCGGAACACTTCTTCTTCCTTGCAGTGCAGAGAGATGACTCTATAGACTTCAATTAACAATTTCGGGAACCGAACAGCAAAGTACTCGTCAAATCCTTCTGGAACCGTTCCGACAAGTTCCTAAGATAAAAGTTTTCATATAACCACAGTTTAAGCTTGCGTGTGTCATGATGATGTTTGAGAGGTTTGTTTACAAGACTAACCTGAATATCTGGAGGAAGTTCTCGGTAGTGATTCAATTTGTTCCTGATGACTCGTAGCAAATCTCGAATGCTGTCGTATTTGTAACGCCTGTATCGTCCGATGTTGGTGATGAAATCAGATTCTAACTTCTCATCCCATTTCCCTCCTATAGCTACAGGAGCTGTGCTCTCCATCGCTCTCAAGATCTCAGAATCAGCCTCTCTGTTTTCAAGCTCGACTCGGTCGCTAGCATCGCGAAGGAAAGAAAGCCTCGTCTCTGAGTTCCAAAACATTGGATGGAGAAGCACTTCTGTTGCACTAGGACTGCAAATAAGCGAGCAAAGCAGAGTATTTAGATTTGTGTTTTGTTTGATTGAAATTCTGGAAACTATTTAGACATTTACCGTAAATCAGGAGTTTGGTTCAACAAGCCGGAGATGAGGTCTGAAACTTCAGGAAGATGGTCTACCAGAGAGAGGTCGACTTTGTTATTCACGATGTTGACATCACGTTCAAGCTCATCTCCGAATGGATGGTGACAACCAGTTATTGAGTAGAAAAGGACACAACCTAAACTAAACATGTCCACTCCACGAGTTTGACGACCTTGAAGAAGCTGCTCTGGTGCTTGCCATCCCGAACTACCACAACCTGTAAACATTTTTATAAGAGACATTTCTAAAATGCTGTTTTGAAAGATCATTCAATCTATCAGTGATACAAAGATGACATATCACCAGACAACAAAAAGTAACTTACCTGTGGCAAGGTGACCCAAAGATGACATATCACCAGACAGACGTTTGCTAATGCCCATATCAGAAAGCTTTGCACTCAAAGTCAACACATTTTGTATCAACACGTTCTGCGGTTTCAAGTCCCGATGGACGATTCCAAGTTGATGCAAATGGGCAAGACCGGAAACTACATCCCTGCATCACACAACACAAACAGTTCGTAGAACATAAGTTAAAAAAAAAAAAAAAAAAAANCAAGAAAGTTATTGAATTATGTAATTTTAACCTCATTAGTTTTAGCATGATAGGTGACGGATAGCCTCCCACTTTACACAAGTCTTTTGCGTTGATAATACCTTCCAAAGAAACCAGTTGTGTCTCATGCACTAAATAGGTCTTAAGCAAACCATCTAAAGTGCATGTGCAACGCTCCAGAGAAAGGTAAACGAAATCGCGGTCATATTCCACGCCGTACCACCGGATGATGTTCGCGTGCTGGTCAGACGCAATGAGGTTTTGAATCTCCTTGAAAGCAACCTCGTGATGGGAACGCACGAGGCGTTTTACAGCTACCGGCCTGCCTTCGTAAAAACCCTCAAAAACCACTGTGCCGTTACTCCCTTTTGCAATTTCGGTATTCGACACAAACAACTTGCCGATCTTTCTCCCATCAGTTGCTCCACCATTTGGAAGGTTACTGAAGCCTAGTAACAACATTTGCTCGTTTGTAATACCATCTTTCCCCGACTTACGGTTCCTTTTCTTCTTGGAAGGTTCGGTTTTCGAGTTTACATCACCGCCTCTCGATGAAGACCTTTTAACGAAAACAGCGACGACAGCTCCAAGAAGAAACAAGGGGACAAATAGTTTTAATGGAGACCATCTGGAAATGTTTCCTTGGTTTTCCCCACCTTGTTCCTGTAGCTTCCTGGATTCTCTGGTTCTTGAAGAGGGCAGAGAGAGGCGGTTATCGCCGTCTGGTAGCATTTTCGCTTCATCAGCACTGTCAAGCTTCGTTTCCTGATCACGAGGCACTCTAATATACAGCTCTGACTTAACGCGGGAATGGACATCAGTTTGTGATCCGCATTGCAACGGCATGTATATCCCAGTGGCGATTTCGGGACCGAGCTCGTTGCCTGAATTGAAAGCTAGATCACAGAGTAAATCAGCTCTGAAGCTCGAAACCGTCACGTTCCACACAAGCTTCCGAGTCGTCTTGTCGAAATGCTCCAGCTTGGAGTCTGTTCGCGTGATGAGAAGCGGCAGCTTCACGAAATTGTCAGTGCTAGTTGGCTTCACCATAGCGTTAGTGTTCTTGTTATTATCTCCAGAAGAATGTGTGGAGGATTTGTAAACATGGATCAGCCTCCCGGACATACCATCAACCAAATACGCAGTAGCTGTTTTTGATCCAAGAACCAAGCCATCGTCCGTTACAAGTGGCATCTTCTTAAGCAAGTCCTCCATATTCTGTGTTCAATAAGCGAATGTGTCAGATAAGAAGACAGAGCCATCAGTCAAAGTGTTTTTTTTTTTTGGAGTTTGACATACCCATCTAGTATAGCGATTATCAGCAGTAGTAGCAGCCTCTGACTTGTCCATGTATTCAACTATGAAAGCAGAACTTGTCTCAGTAGCGTTTTCTGTGTTGTTCACAGCACTTGGAGGAGCTTGATACGACGAATGGATTGGTGATCCTGACGAAAAAGACCAGATTGGTTTCTCTGTTGACTGCATTATCAAAGACACTTTCCCAGATCGATCAACGACAAGCTCCGTGTTTGGCTCTGTTAGTTCGCTGATTAGAACACAAAACCAGTAAACCACAAAGAGAAATCAAAACATCAAAAACGTTGCAAGCCAATTCTTCTTCACTGTATACACACAATATGGAGAATTTTGCAATTTGAGCCTCGAAAGCTTGTAAAAGTGACAACTTTTATGAGCAGAGCAAAAAAAAAATGAAAACTTTCTTGAGCAGAGTAACAGAGTATTTTAGCCAAAATCACAAACTAAGTATTTCAAAAGAGGAAGAAGAGAGGGTAACCGAGAGTATAAGAGCGATCTGCCGGCGGGTCGATCCACGGGAAGCTCGTTACGAAATCCAAACAGCGAGATCGGATTCTTCGATTCAGCGGCGGCGCCGCCGTGAAGAGACGTCAATGGTGACAGTAGCAATAGTAAGAAGAATAGATGGCGGAGGAAGCTACATCTCGGCATCGTCCGGATCATTTGGAGCATGAGCAGGGCCTGAACGGAGATATCGATGATGATGATCTGTGACAGAGGAAGATTCGATGATCTCGACGAAGAGATTGATTTGTTTAAGAATCGAGAGATTGAGATTAAACAAGGGTTTTCGAATTGACCTGTGGATGAAGTCAACAATTGAGATATGCGAAGCTTCGTCTGAGCCTACGGTTTTAGGATCTCCGTGCCGGCGAGTTTTCTACTCCCTAGTTGCCCCGACATTACTCCAAACCACAGAGCCGAGTTCGAGCCGAGCCGACGCGTTAAGCTTTTTTTTTTGAATCTTCTGTTCACTTGTGTTCACTTCGGTTAAATCAGACCGAACCGTATGGAAAAGAAAAACCAAACTGGTTATAAACCGTCGTCGTTTCAATTTTCACAAAATTTAGGAGTCACTTTGGCTTAGGTTTAAGGAATTTTAAAAGCTTCAGTCTCCGTTCTGTCGACGGCAATCTTTCACCGGCGAAATTTCTCAGCAATAGATTGGAGAAGATGTTGCAGAGCAAGGTCTTCAATAAGAAAACCAGAGGAGGCCGAATCCAAAAGGTCTGTCCAATTATATGCTCTGCTCTCTCTTCTCTCTTCTCTGTCTCTATGCTTCTTCTTTCCAAGTTTCAATTTTTGTTCTTTATTTGTGGCGACAGCAAGTGAGAGAGGTGTATCTACGAGATGACATATACTGTGGAGATTTTTCCTGCAAGTCTTGCGACACTTCAGCTGCTCGTTTGGCTTCCCCTAAGATTATTGTTGTTGACACCAACGTCGTTCTCCACCAAGTAATTTCCTTGTTTATCTAAAGCTAAACTTATGAGCTTGTTTCGGCGCAGATATGAGGATATTAAGTATGTATCTTTTGTTTTGTAGATCGATTTGTTAGAGAATCAAGCCATAGACAATGTTGTTGTTCTGTCTGTGGTGCTGGACGAGGTTAAGAACAGGAACAGGTCTGTTTACAACAGAATCAGAGCTCTCTGCAGCAATCCGACGAAGCACTTCTATGTTTTCTCCAATCATGTCCACAAGTAAGACTCTTTTTGAACTCTAGGCTTTTAGATTCCTCAGATTATAGATAAAACAAAAAATGTGACATTCAATGCTAAATTGTGTATGCTCTCATTATGCTTACTGGCGTTTACTTGCTATCTTTGTTTTCTCACTTTTACTGAACATTCCACAGGGATACTTATGTGCAGGCTATGGAGAGAGAGACTGCCAATGACCACAACGATAGAGGTTTTATTTACTATACAATCATTACCTTCTTCCTGTGCTAACATCTTGTTACTTACTTGATGATGTTATCGATATTTTACAGCATTCAATTTCATATCCTGATATGATTCTGTTATTAAAGTTATAAAATTTTCTGGAATTTCAGCTATTCGCGTTGCTACACTATGGTACCAGAAGCATCTAGGGGATACATCTCAGGTGTTGCTTGTAACTAATGACAGGGAAAATAAACGGAAGGCTACTGAAGAGGGAATATCTGCAGAGACAAGTATGTCAATATCATCTTTTTCCATACAAGTTGTCTTACTTTCTAACATTCGATATATCAAAAGCTCGGCGGTTTTGCTACACGACGTTAAAGTGTATCAATGAATGTTTCTGTATCAGTTGAGGCTTATGTAAAATCAATTGGACAACCTGAGTTGTTGGATCTGCTTGCTCAACCAACCGGTGATGACGTAACCATGGAAGATGCAGATGATTCCAGACCTTCTAAGAGGAAACTTGTATACCTAGAGGTAATGTAGATAACCATACTAGTAGAGACTGCCATTAAACAACTGTTGTGCTCTATATAGTTATGCTCGTTTTTTCCTGCCTGCAGCATAAGCCTATGTCTGAGATTACTGCTGGGTTACACCGTGGAATATATCACCAAGGAAAACTCCGTGTCAATCGTTTCAATCCGTTTGAAGCTTATGTTGGAAGCGAGAGCATTGGCGAAGAGATAATTATATATGGGCGCAGCAACATGAACAGGGCTTTTGATGGTGATATCGTTGCGGTTGAACTCTTGCCTCGCGACCAATGGCAAGAGGAGAAGGCATTGTCTATAGCTGAAGAAGAAGGTTTCTTTTATTATCTACATATGTTTTAAACTAGTTATTTTGCTTGCATGAAGTTGTGTCAAACTTATCTTTCTTTCACGTATCAAATTCAAATGCAGATGAGGAAGAGGATGATACTGTTCATTTGGCTCCCAACAGTGCTGATGATGCTCCTAGAACTTCGAATTTATCCCAAGAAACTTCTGGAGATAAAAATGCTAACCCTGCTCGTCCATCAGGCCGTGTAGTCGGTGTTATCCGTAGAAACTGGCACTCGTGAGTTCACTTCTTGATTTTTGTTGTACTTTATTACCCCTATCTTCTTGCTGGTATTTTTCTTGTTAACACATTGATAGACATGCCGATAGACTCTCCTTAGAGGTGCCAGTTTCTGGTGACTACAGTTTTGAATTGATGATTATCTTTAATTCTCTTGAATTCAGTGTCTTTTGTCAGTGCAGTTTTGCTTTGCTATTCCTTGATTTTGTCTTATTTTCAGAGTCTGTTTGAAGCCGTGGTTTCTTAATGACGGTTCCTAATTTGCCTGATATCATGCAGGTACTGTGGATCTCTTGAACCAATGTCACTACCTGCTGGTAGTGGTGGAACGGTGCATGCTTTATTTGTCTCTAAAGATCGGAGAATTCCCAAGATTCGCATTAATACTCGACAGCTTCAGAACCTTCTGGATATGAGGATAGTAGTGGCAGTTGATTCTTGGGACCGTCAATCTCGATATCCTTCTGGCCATTATGTACGACCAATCGGCAAAATAGGTGACAGGGAGACTGAAACAGAGGTAAGAGCACTATATTGGCTTTCTTTTTTTCCAGGGAAGTAATTGATATTGATAATTGGAATTAACATCATTTCTCTTCTTTTTTGTGTGTGGATGCTGTAGGTTGTCTTGATAGAGAATGATGTTGACTACTCGCCGTTCTCTTCTCAAGTTTTGGCATGCTTGCCACCCTTACCCTGGTCTGTATCTTCTGAAGATGTTTCCAATCCTGTTAGGCAAGACTTACGACATTTGCTTGTCTTTAGTGTGGACCCTCCGGGTATGTACTTGAAGCTTTACTCATTTGATATAAATATTAGCCAATCTAAGTATCTTACAGAGTCTTCACTTAGTTGCGTACAAGCAGATTAACATGTTTGTGGTGATAACAGGTTGCAAGGATATTGATGATGCATTGCACTGCACATCGCTCCCAAATGGGAACTTTGAACTTGGAGTCCGTATCCTGGAGAATTTAAATATGAATGTACTTTTAATTTAGGCATGTCAAGAGTCATGAGATACAAATCAATTTGTGGTGTATATCTAAGCTAAGCATTGAACTAGCTCCTTTTACTGTTTTGCGTCATAGTTTGATTATTGTCATACCTCAGGAGTGAATTTATGTTGTTTATGATGCTTATCCTTGACCATGTTTAATTAGACATTGCTGATGTAACAAATTTTGTTCACCCTGGTACGCCTTTGGATGATGAGGCATCAAAAAGAGGCACATCAGTCTACCTTGTTGAGCGCCGTATTGACATGCTTCCCAAGCCTTTAACTGAAGGTAATATCTTCTTACAGGAGACATTCCCTTTATGTTGGAATTTCAATGCACTTAACAAGCACGGTTTTGATTGCAGATATCTGCTCGCTAAGAGCTGATGTGGAAAGGCTTGCATTCTCGGTTGTTTGGGTATGGTTTTCCGTTTTTAAGTGTAGTTATGTTACAGATATTAGCAAATTGGTAAAAGGTTAGCCTAAGCATAATTCATATATGTAGGAAATGAACCCTGAAGCTGAGATTATCTCAACGAGATTTACAAAGAGTATAATCAAGTCTTCTGCAGCATTGTCCTATGTTGAAGCTCAGGCTCGAATGGATGACAGGTACATTCTGTTTTACCATACAGTTAGAGGATTAGTGGTTGGTTTGCGTACCTTTGTTGCTACAAATAAAAGTATTCCATTTCATGCTCTTTAGTGATTTGACAGTGGAAAAAATGGTAGCAATGATAAGTTAACAAATTATTGCATTTTTTGTCTGAAAACTAATCTTTCTCATAATGTATTCATGAATTTTATTTTCTAATATTTTGAATTGTAGAGTTTTTTTCAGATTCCCCTCTTTTACGTTATTCCCAAGATTGATAAGAGTGATTATTTTTTTGCAGCCGATTGACGGACCCCGTGACTACAGATCTGAGGAACATGAATACTTTGGCAAAGGTTTAAGACACCTCCTCTCACATGTTGTCATATGTTGCGGAAAATCATAGAAATAACACAATCATTTTACTTGTTTTTGTTTTTGAAATATGTAGATAATGAGGAAAAGGCGTATCGATAGGGGAGCCTTAACTCTTGCTTCTGCTGAGGTCAAATTTCAGATTGATACCGAGACTCACGATCCTCTTGACATTGGTAAGTTTGCTGAGCAAACCTTGCTTCTTCAATATTTTCTTAGTCTTTATGTCACCCAAACACCCATGATATGAAGCACAACCACATCTATCCTTTTGAAAGATGTATTCAGTTTATTCATCTGTTTGTTATACGTCTCTGTGGCTCTGTGTTTTGCATAGGCATGTATCAGATTCGGGAGGCAAACCAAATGGTTGAGGAATTCATGCTTGCTGCAAATGTTTCAGTCGCTGAACAAATCCTTAAACAGTTCCCTTCTTGCTCACTATTAAGGTAAAGTTTGCCATAGTTCTTGAAGATGTTTAATGTCTTGCTCTTATATTGGTGGCTTGCTTCTCAAATATGACAATCATTCTGTATATGTTGAACTGTTGACCAATTAACTTTCAATTGTTGCCAAAGATGCCTATACTGCTATACTGGTTACATATTTCTTTGTGGTCATAAGTGATTAGATTTGAATAATCGATAATGTTGTGCATATTTAGCATAATGCATATTATGGGATCCCATGTAGCTGTTGAGGACGTGTTTATTCTTTTATTGGCATTATATATCTGGTTTGTTTTGCATGCAGGCGTCATCCTACTCCAACAAGAGAAATGCTTGAACCGCTGTTGCGTACTGCTGCAGCTATAGGGCTTACCTTAGATGTCTCTTCCTCTAAAGCTTTGGCTGATTCACTGGACCGAGCTGTGGTGAGTTTTCTTCGTCTTCACTGTCTTATTTCGCAGCAACCTGTTAGCAGTCTTTGAATTGTATACGTCTTTTAACTAAGTAACTTGCCTCCTCATGTTGTTTCAAATAGCTAACTTTCTCTTCGCTCAATCTTAACAAAACCGTTATTCTTCAGGGTGAGGATCCATATTTCAATAAGCTTATCAGGATATTGGCAACTAGGTGCATGACACAGGTAATGCTTCCTTGATGACTGAATTGTTAAATTGCTGGTAATTTTCACAGGATATCGCCGCCTTGTCTAACATTTTAAATCTATTACTACTCAGGCTGTGTACTTCTGTAGTGGGGATCTCAGTCCTCCAGATTACCTTCATTATGGGCTTGCAGCACCCCTATATACTCATTTTACATCCCCTATCCGAAGATATGCCGGTAAGTGAAGATTGCTCTGTCTTCCCTTTGTTTTCACCTGTTAGATGCTATAACCTTGCTTCTTTCCCTTGTTCTAGATGTCTTTGTGCACAGGTTACTTGCTGCGTCGTTAGGAATATACAAGCTTCCAACGGTGTTCCAGGACAGACCTCAACTTACTAGTGTTGCTGATAGTAAGAGTTGGCTTTACCCCCTATGGATTATCCAATGGTTTATCGTTTTGTTTTCGAGCATTTTCAAGTGTTCAGACAAATCTTGTAAACTTACGGGTCTTTTGTCACTTCCTAAATTCATTTTGGAACTTAAGGTCTTGTTTGTTTTCCTTTTACTAATGCACCGGAGTTTTAGTATTCTAATTCATCGACTTTGTTTCAGATTTGAACTATCGGCATAGGAATGCTCAGATGGCAAGCCGAGCTTCAGTAGAGCTGCACACTCTCATCTACTTCAGAAACCGGTAAAGATCGACTACTTTTCCTTAACCTTACGTGATTCTAAAGGCATGGAATGGTAAATAGACTAAGAGAAAACTCTCTTTTCTTTTATGTTGCAGACCCACAGATGCAGAGGCGAGAGTTGTGAAGATAAGATCCAATGGTTTTATAGTATTCGTCCCAAAGTACGTTCTCTATTCTTTGCTTATTTCACCACCATAACAAAAATTCATGAGTAACTGTAGCAAGTGTAGCCTATTCTTCTTATCTTTCCTCTTACTTCCCAAGCCACCATTATTCACCTTTAAAGATTCAAATGCTATGCACGAAAACCGTTTTGCTGTTGGCATTTTAGGTGCAAAATGTACCCACCAAAGAATGAAAATTTTAGCTCATTCTGTTTTAGGTTTGTTTAAGTATGTTGGGTGACAGATCGGCCAATTATAACTCTGGAAATCTTTTTGGCTTGGTGCAGGTATGGAATCGAAGGACCTGTTTATTTAACAGCAAAAGGTGAGAAAGGAGCTGGTGACTGGTACGTAGACGAGGAGAAGCAGAAGATTGTTAAGATGGATGGAAGTTTGTCTTACAGCGTCTTGCAAACAGTGAAGATTCACATGGAGGTAGTGGAGCCTCAGCCTAACCGACCTAAACTCGAACTCACTCTCTTGTAAAACTCTTCAGCCTTTCTTTCTCACTTTCACTTGTGTGGTATGAACCGATTATCAAGCCTATGTTTTATGTACTTTCCTCTTCGTGTTCATTGTTAAAGTCGAAAAACAATGTATCGTCATTTCATTATCTATCAATGGATGCAAGTTTTGGGTGTTCATTCACTTGTGATCCTAACCATATGCTTTGTCATTGAATTGATGTAAATATGTATAATACATGATACAATATCTGCGTTTAATGGGGGATAAGGGGAAAAATGAAAGAGTTGCAGGAAAGTACAATTGCAACCAGAAAAATCTATAAGTTTATCATCAAACTTTTTATTTGATTGACAAAAAGAATGTTAAGATCCCTTGACCAGAGGGGTCTTGTTGCATCAGTTTTCATCATTGTCTCTGTGGTTGTAGAGAGATAGAATCTTGTTGTTGCATCTCTAGACTAACAAGTGAAGGAAGATTGTGGACCAAACAGTCAAGGCCAGAATCGCGATCAAGTATGTCCAAAGCATGAGCACAGAGCACTCGTCTTGCCCAACATTGTATAGTTGCGTCATGGTACCTGCAGAGTTTTCAATATTTCACTCCTTGTAAGTACATTTTGTTTCTGATTTCTCTAGATTTTGTATTAACTCGGCTGATGATTATATGACTAACCGATATTCATGGCAGGCGGGAGAGTGAACTGAAGCATTAAAACATACTGGAACAAAGGATCTGGTGGAAGAAGTCCAAAACTCGCAGCTGTTTTGACAATGCCAATGCCGATAACCGGGAGAATGATGTAACGAACACAGACTATTCCAAGCACAACCACTGGTTTGACTGCTGAAGAACGTAAACCTGTTCAATTCGAACCACAGTAAGTTTGTAAGTTTCCTTTTTGACTGAGTGAAATGTGAGCCATTGATTGAGGAGAGAATTACCTTGAATGAGGTTTCCACCTAGTATAATCGTCATACAAGGAATGGTCCCATCTCTGCAGAATTGGTCAAGTTAGTAACGTATGCAACAAATGGTCAAGAAGTTCTTGAATGAAAAGATTGTGGTAAGTGGTAGGTAAACTACCCAAGAAGTTTTGCAGTGGCTTGGACTATTCGCAAAGGAGCATCATCACCTATGATAAGATTTCTAAGCCATTTAACTGCACCGAAGATGAAACCGATAATCTGAAAGCAACAACAAACATGTCACATCAGTAATGTGTTAGAGTTCATTATATTACTCAAGTGCTATAGTTGTAAAACTGAAACTTACTGCACCAACTGTTGGTGGTGCGAGAAGCTCCTCAAGTATCTCATGCACCAACTCTACACCTTTCCTCCAAAACCCCGTGTTTTCCTTTACCGACAATACATTCTTCTTGTCTTCAGTTGCACCGAGGAGTTCTGTCGTTTGATCAGCCTCTAAGTCACTATTGGATATTCTAATTGCTGGTTTCTCAGATTCTTCCATTTCTTTAATTTTCATTGCTGACCCTTTTATAAGCCGAAAGGTGTAAGTCCATATGTAGAACCCTCCTAGCTGCACAATATACATATTAATCAAGATTTTCATTATCTGCCTTCATAAATCTCATACCTAAATAGTAGAAATGCTGACGTTACATACCGCCATTGAGAAAGATGCGTAAGAGAGGCCTACGGTTCTGCATACACTCCGGTTACCAAATGGACTCTTGTCCTCGTCGCAGATTGCTGGGACTAGTATGATTGGTAGGTTCCCCATGTTTCCTTTTAACCAAGATTGAGTTTTTGTCATGAGAACAAATATACAAACAAATATAAGCATATAAGCATATGATGACGTTCATCATGTGAATGAGGGTACAATTAGTTTGTCAGCAGATACCTGAAGAACAAGTTGCAACAATAAGTCCTTCAAGATAAGGTGGTGGTTTCAGGATTTTAACAACCATCCAACCAAGAATTCCTCCGATTAAGAATGTAAGTCCCATATTCACCGGCATAAACCACCTTTTCATTTCAATCAAACAAGAACAAAAAACAAACAAAAAAAAAAATTATGTTTACAGTGTTATGAAAGGGTACGGGTAATAAAAAAAAGGGGACTTGTTTCTATGTACCATGAGATGATGTCCTGGAGTGTGACGGTCTGGGCCAGATTTGCAAACATGAGAGCCGGTCCAAATAATACATACACCACCTACAATTTTTTTTGAAATTCATTAAAATAATAAAGAAAAACACAATCTTGATTCTTTGATATGTTTTTTCAGAGATCCAACGAGTTAAAATTTGGTTTACCTTGTTCATGGAATTGCGGGCTTCGACAGGGAAGAGTTTGCATCTATCAGTGGCTAAGAAAGCTCCAACAAGACTTATGATGAAAACCTGAATCACTGGCATAGAAGCCACCTCCAACAACGACCAAAATCCCATTTTTTAATTATTGGACAGATGAGTATATATTTTGTGGGTCAAACTCCTCGGCTCTTGTTTCTATTGATCTCTTCTTCTTCTGCAGCTATCTGCAAAGAAAATTTAAGCCTGACAAGAGAGAAAAGATACGAGATAAGCACAGATTTCTATCGAGGAATATATATTATACGTGTAATTTAACTCCTCGTAAGATTATGGCACTAAACGAAAGCAGCCAGCGATGACAAAATTAAAATTCATAGAATTGAGACATGCCAGAGTTTTGAGTCTCCTTTGTCATCCGAGAGATAGGAAGAAGCGTCTCTTCACGTTGAAACTATATATTTTTTTTTTTTTAATAGTTTGAGCAAAGAAACGAACAGTACTTTTATTTCCTTCTTTAAATGTAATTTCTTTTTTGACCAGTTTTACTTAAACCAATTAATATTATATTATTCTTTTCTATATTTTTTAAAAAAAAAATCTGTAAATTTTTACAAGGAAAGATTATTATTTAAGAAAATAAAATTATCGCAGATTTATAACGTTTAAAAAACTTTGAAATTTATTTTTTTGACCAGATAGAGTGATTTTTTGGATAAAGGAAAACTGGAGGACGATTCTATTTTTTCTTGTTGGAATTGTTAGTTTGATTTAAGTTGGCGTGTTGACCTAAATTGCTAGACATGGATTGTTCAAAATTAGAACTAGAGATTACCCAAACTGAAAATTACGTTTGCAGGAAAAAAAAAAAATATCAATGTGTTCCATATATTTATAACTTCATGACTGTTAAAACTTAAAAGTAAACTAATGTTAAATCTAGAATATCTTGTGAAAAAACGTGACCGTTGTAAGTGTTTTATTATGACGTTTAACAAAAATTAGCTTGTAGCCATCATCATAAATCAGTTAGTTGCTAATGGCTGGATATGAAAATCTATGTACACATTATAAACAAAAAAACAAAAAAGGTATACATTATAAAATGTTTAACCTGTTGACAACTTGACATTCTCGAAGCTGTTACGCTAAGTATGCATATGTTAAGCATGGTTGGAAAGTTATCGACATTTGTTAGAAACAAAACAAAATTACAGCTGGAATCTAATTTCGGGAAATTAACAGATAAAGCAGACCTGTGTTGCCGTGTTGGACCGTGGACCCCAAATATCAGAAGAGATTAACGGGGATGGGTAGACCGTAAACCCGATGATTGAACACTAACATGAAGTAATTATTTATTTATTTTAGTCAACGTAAAGAAACTTAACATTAGTGTGTGAATATGTTAATTACTATATGTATGATACACATGACACGCAGATATTGAATAAAAATTTATCTTTCTGAACAGAGGATCTAAACTAACTATGTATTATTAGAAATGATATCCTTACCACATCCACAACTCATTATGCACATATCCCTAACAAATCTAAATCATGTGCTTCGATCGATATTGTCAAAATTCAATAAGGATTTTTGCAGTAAATGATTTAAATTAGTTCTGTGATATCGTATAATTAAAGACTCTGAGAGCCAATTCAAACGTGTAACATATTAATTAATGTTTTTATCTTGTAGTTTGTTAAAATTACTGTCGAAGTCCGGTAATCAGTTTTTAAGACGTATTCTCAATTCTCCTAAGCAGTTCTCTTAATTAGACCTTTAATTGATACATAAGACCTCATGTACCAGTTTTTTAATGAGCGTATGCATATGGATCGATGGATTGTGACGAATCCAAGGAAAGAACACAAATAAACAGCTAGATAAACAAAACCTAAAAAAAATAGAACGATGGAGAACACATGTGTCCCGAATCGGCGAACCATATATAGGATGGATGTGAATATGTGATTTAAGAAAAAGGTACCTGAAGGTCCTGAACCATGCTAGAATTCAGAAGGATCTCTCTCTATCTTCAACGCATATGAAGACAAATTACGCAGAAAAGGAGGAGAGAATGCTGTATAATTTTTTTCTTTTTCTTTTTCTGGTCAACAAAATGAAATGATGTAGAAAATCATATAAACCTACAAGCTAAACAATTTCTTTACTGTATTTTAAGCGTTTTTACATCCACCAAATAAAGTAAAAAAAGAATGGAAAAATAGATATGGTCAAAGAAAAAGTGATATCAGTTGGGAAAATAATACTTGCTTGTACTTCCTTCTAATAATAGCTTCCACACACGTTTTAATTACTATTCTTCTTGCTACAGTTTGTTTGAAAGGCTTTCTTTGTGATTAGATGATTCAAGTATATTTACTATCAGATGTTAACAAAAAAAATTGTATTTTACTACCATTATGCTTCAAAAAAAAAACCAAAACATGGAATATTGTAATTTGTCTTGGTTAAATCTTTGAAGTTAATATACAGGTTCGCTTCATATGAAGTGATTCTATCTCTTTTTTCATAACAATTTTCCAATCTCGACGGTTCTTACTGTTTTTCTTGGCTACCAAGTAGTAGATAAGCATAGGCCGCCACAGTATAAAATTATCATATTTTGTAGGAAGACTATTATTTCTTCTTTCTTTCTCTTATTAATAAAATATAAGAGATTTTCTATAGTACTGTACTACTGTTTTTATGTATCGAGGTTGGTAATTTTGTAGATTTTGGTTAATATATGGAGTAGCTTTTTGTATTTTCTACACAATCAAGGCCACAATTCTACACACGACCCCTGTTTACCAGCTCACCTTTTTGCGAACGTACACATCGATCCAAGGAAAAAACATAGGATTAATAAAAAGAAACAAAAAAAAAGGTAGGCGCACGAACTCAGAAGGATCAACCAGAATACAAATTACGCAGAGAGAGAGAGGGAAGAGCTGAAGAGGAGACAAAAATTGATGTGATCATGTGAACTATCAAAATATCAAATAGACCTGAAAAGGTTAAACAGTTATTCTGTTTTTCCCGTGTTTCTACCATTTTTATATCTACCAGACAAAAAAAAGTGAAAAAGGACGTACGAAAGGAGAAACAAATATATAAACCGTCTTTATGACAACTTGACAAGTCACTGACAAGTGACAAGCTCTTCAATTACTTTTCTAGTTGGCTACAAAGACTTCTTTTTGAGATTTTATGATTAGTTTCATCATATCTAGTATCTACAATCATTATATATGTTACTTCCCAAAAGTTATTCCTTGATTAATTCAAATTGTATTTAAAATATAATGAAAAAGAGTTCTCTTAGTATATATTTTTTCTTTCAAATAATAGATATATAAATAAATTCTCTAATCCATATTAAAAAGAAAAATTATGTAATAGACTAATAGTAGTTTTTTGTCATCAAACTTATACAGACAGTATAATACAAGATGCATGACACATGCATAGATAGATATGCGTATGTATGTCTCTGTGTAGAGCTGGAGGATAAAGAGGACTACGAGTCTACGACACGTAAGTTGGACTACATACAAATTATAATTTATAACCAATCATTTGTTTCGGAGATCATATTGTTTAGAATCAGCTAACATCACAACTAGAGAAGTCTAGAAAAATAAATATATATATATATATATATATAGAAGATATACACGTAAATTGGCAAAAAAAAGAAAGAAAAAGAAAACAGATCTCTCTTACAAAGTTTACCTTTGTGTCTGAATTGTGTAAATCAAGAAAGAACAAGAAACAGAATCCTAAAACATGTATAACGTGAACTGAAATCCATTATAAATCATACAAAGGATCCTAATAAAACATATATGTCTTAATTACTCGCCTATACATATTGGCTGTAAAGTAGTGAACCATATATACGAAACTCACAATTTGGAAAATATAGAAAACTAATTGAAAACTAGTGTACTGAACTAGTGATTCAAATGAATCTTTTAATAGTTATTAGTGTTAATTATTATTTTTTAATATAAAATTTCTAATATGCTTTCTCGAGATTTTTGACTCATTTTTCTCATACCAGTTTAGTTTTCTTTTGGAGTACATGGTTGGGATTACTAAACTATGATAGGCCCAATAAAATTCAATATTGACATAAGAGTGTGTTAGTCCATGAAATGCATTGTGCTCGGCTGTTAATCTATTCGGACATTGTAAATTTGGGCCTGCGGTAGAATAGTCAAATACGAGTTTATTCCACTATATACCATTGTGCTCGGCTATGATTTGAATAATGTTAACATTGTGCTCGGCTGTTAATTCCACTACATACCATAATTATGGTGAAACTTTACATTATATAAGCTTTTTTGCTTGTTAACATTATATAAGCTTTTGAGTTTTGAGTCTTTTTATTGATCTTGAACACATCTTTATGTTCTTTAAACTTGGATAAATAGATACAGTTGTTCGGTGTTGGTAACCTGAGTTACTACTCTCAGCGCGCATGAAAAAAAGAAAAAAGAGACTTAATCTAGCATGCTTTGAATGTCTATCAGAAACAATTATGGATCGTAAGAGTTAGAGTTTACGGTTTATAAAATAGTGTAGGTTGGATCGATTCTCACTAGACACATATTATTTTTATCTGAATAATCCATTAGGATGTATATTTGAACATTGTTATCAAAAAAATACTTAGATCGTAGGGATTAGGGAAATAGACTCGATCGTGAATGGGAGATTCAACCAAAACAGCGTCAGTAGCTAATATATCAATTTCTAATATAAAAAACTCATAAAATCATAATAGTCAAATCACGATCAGCATCGCATTTAAGGCATTCAAATTAATACTGCATTTACACAAATACATGTGAACATTTCAATATTCAAACTTTCTGTTCGATTACCTTTTTTTGTGTTTGAATTTTCTACATAACTAAATAGGAAATAATCTGTAGAAGAGTAATTTTTAAAAATACGTAAGTTTTAATACACTCGTTTGAGGAATAAAACAGTTTTCGGATGCCATCCCATCGTCCATCGTTTTTGCAAATAAAGTTTCAAATCATCGTCATTTAAATAG
The DNA here is from genome assembly GCA_900406535.1 of Noccaea bulbosa. Classification (NCBI taxonomy): domain Eukaryota; kingdom Viridiplantae; phylum Streptophyta; class Magnoliopsida; order Brassicales; family Brassicaceae; genus Noccaea; species Noccaea bulbosa. The sequence goes on from OVBJ01000083.1 coordinate 34,795, forward strand.
TCTCATTCTTTTGTTTTCTTTAATTCTTTTGCGCGTTCGATATCTGTATATTTTTATATCCAATAATCAGATATATTTCTGTCATACATCAGTAAGCACTAAGCAGGTCACTGAACGAGGACGTAATTATCAACATGCAAATATGAAATATGCAATGCTTTTATTTGGTTAGGTGGATAAAGTCATAAAGACAAAAGCTTCTTGATTTTATTGTATTTTTTATTTGATATCATAAGACTCATTAATTCAATATCTCTTCTATTGGCTTATTTAAAAGACATCCAGTAATCCACCGGAGTACCACTCAATAAATCATGTTTTCTATTTGCAAAATGACTATATATCCAATGGCGAATCTAGGAATCATTTCACCTGGTGTCAAAATATTAATTTAAATAGAAAAAGTTATGTTTAAGGGGTCAATGTGAAACTTGAATCCAGATTTTATGGGTTCAATAGGCTAATTTAAACAAAAAAAAAAATTAGTATATCTATAACATTTCATGAACATTTAAACAAATTATAATATTTAAAGACTCATTAATTTAATATCTGCTTTCAAAAGTATATAAGAATAAAAACCAAACCGAGTAGGAGACCGGCTATACTAGGAAATAAGAAAAAGAAAGCCAAAACATGATAAGATATTGTTCTAGACAGAATGTGAAATCAAATTAGAAAGCCCAAAAAAAAAGGCATAGAAAGCAAGAAGATTTAGACCAAAAAAAAAAAAAAAAGAAAGCAAGAAGATTTTAGTTATTTTATTTCATCTATCCTTTTACAAAAAGTATATTTTACATTATAAAATTAAAACACCACCACTGGTCATTTTTTCAGTCTCTACTGTTATGCTCCAAGGAGCCAAATACTAATATTTTGAGTAGCAAGAAAATACAGTTTGGAACCTACAATTAAATTTGAAACAGTACTATTTATAATAAATGAATTTTTTTTTTTTTTGAAAAAGGGCATATAATAAATGAATTTGATAGTAGGAAAGTTTAATAAAATCAAAAGAATTAAATAAATAATTAACCGTTTTCTTCTTCTTAAAGCTTAACCTTAAATTAGAGTAAACAATCAATCGAATAAAAAAGAAATATAATATCTTTCGATCTTCTGTTAAAATTTTGCGAATCCAAGGTTACCGAATATAGTCTGATATTCGAATACAAAATTAGTAAATGTCATTTTCTTTCAAATTGAAGAATTGATCTTACTTATTAAAGGGTAAAAGAATGGAAAAGACAGGAGGAGGAGGCAGGCAATCACAGTTTCTCAATCAAAGCCACATTTCACTGCTTTCATCTTAAAACAACAACTTCACGCGCTTTAATTTACTCTCTCCTCTCTTCTTCCTCTGCCTAAAAAGTAAAAGCCATAAATATGATTAAAAAAGCAGTTTAGACCCTTATTTCAGTCTTACAATTTCCGTAGACAGATTCAGCTTCTTTTTCATCTTCCATTGATTTGGGTTTCTCGAAATAGGTAGAAAGTTTGAGACTTTTGCAACCGCGTGAAACACCAAATCCTACTTGATAGTTTCCGCAAATGTGAGAGATTTTGAAGACAGCTCATCACTCTTGTCAACTTCTACTACAATTTAAGTAGCGAGCGAAGCAGGTACACATACACATAAACCCACCAACTTGGTCTGAAAAACGCGGAGTTATGGAAATCGACAGTTCTTTGCTTCGGCGGCTGATTTGTCTCGGTGTCTGGTGTTTGCTCGGTGGAGGAGAGACGGTGGTTGTGGCGGAAGATGAGAGGAAAGTGGTACCTAGAGAGCTCAATCAGACTCCTACTTGGGCGGTTGCTGCTGTCTGCACTTTCTTCATCGTCGTCTCTGTTCTTCTCGAAAAACTGATTCACAAAGTTGGAACGGTGTGATTTTTTTTTCTTTCTTCTCTGCAAATTTCTGTGTTCTTTTGGTGTTTGTGTTCAATTTTGAAGGCTTTTAAAAAGATGGGTTTGAGAAAGAAACTGTCTTTGTCTTTCAGATTTTGGGGTTTATGTTCATATTTTTGGAAATTGGCCTTTTTTTTTGTCTCGAAGTGAATTTGTTTTCATGATTTAGATTCTGTGGGATCGGCACAAGAGAGCTCTTCTTGATGCTTTGGAGAAGATCAAATCAGGTGAAAATGAAATTGCTGTTAATCACTTTGTCCATTTCCGTTCTGTTTGGAATTTGGAAAGTCTGAGTCTTGCTCCAAGTAAAGAGCTTTTACTTGGCCAAAGGCTTTGACCAAGTCTTGTTTGGTTTATATGAATATGAATAGTTTCCTCTGTGTTGCAGAGCTGATGGTTCTTGGATTCATCTCTCTGCTTCTGACATTTGGACAAAGCTACATTGTGATGATTTGTATCCCTTCAAATGTTGCTCGTACGATGCTCCCATGTCCTGCTCCTGAAGCCTTTAAAAAGGAAGAAGATGAGAAAGGTGAAAATCAAAGGAGGCTCTTGTGGTTTGAACACAGATTCTTAAAAGGAGGTGAAGCATCTTCCACAAAGTGCAAAGAGGTGAGAGTTTTTTTTCTTTTTTTTTTTTTGGTTTTTGAGGTGAGAGTTTTGTTTTCATTGAATCACACATATTGTTCTTGTAGTTCCAAACATTGAATTGAATGTGTGTAGCTGAGATACTATGTTATGTTTCTGAATTCTGATTGTGTTGTAGGGTTATGAAGGGCTTATCTCTGCAGAGGCACTTCATCAGTTGCATATACTCATATTCTTCTTAGCCATTTTCCACGTTCTTTACAGCTTCTTAACCATGATGCTTGGAAGATTAAAGGTACTCAAAGATCATTTCCAGTTTATAGTTCGACATCACAGCTTAGTTTTGCAGACATCTTGGTGGTTGTATAAAGAACGTGAATCTTTTCAGATTCGCGGATGGAAGCATTGGGAGAGAGAGACATCATCTCATGATTACGAGTTTTCAACAGGTACTTATGCACTTCGTTTCTCTATCTTGGAGAGAGAGAGAGAGAGAGAGAGGCATCATCTCATAGTTTGTAGTCTCTTATCTTTTGTGGTGTCTTGAGCTCTGTGTGTTGCTTACAGATACTTCAAGATTTAGGCTAACTCATGAAACGTCTTTCGTAAGAGCGCACACTAGTTTCTGGACTCGGATTCCAATCTTTTTCTATATTGTAAGAATCACCATCACCCTCCTCTTGCTTCTTCTCTCTTCTCAGTCAACAACAGGTATCAAAAGTACAGTTGGGAACAATTCTTGATCTGGTTCTCACTTTAATGCGGTTTCAGGGATGTTTCTTTAGGCAGTTTTTCAGATCCGTTGGAAGAACTGACTATTTGACATTGCGAAACGGATTCATCGCTGTGAGACTTTCGAACATACTTTCCATTCATCTATCGATCGATCAAGAATTGTGTTGTTCTTGCTGAGTCTCTCTTTGTTGTGGTTTATAAAGGTTCATCTAGCGCCAGGAAGTCAATTCAACTTCCAAAAGTACATAAAAAGATCCTTAGAGGATGATTTCAAGCTAGTGGTTGGAGTCAGGTCCCTAACACCACTTACTACAAGTAATGTTTTTATTCTTTAATGCCTATGCATCATTTGACTAACATGTTTGATAATGTTGCAGCCCGGTCTTGTGGGCATCTTTTGTTCTCTTCCTCCTCCTAAATGTTGAAGGTGATAATAATCTGAATGTATAGAAGAAAGGTTCTTAAGTGGTGACACTCTCTTCTAATATGCCTTTGCTTTTCGGTATTTCAGGTTTCAAGGCATTGTACGTCGGAACTGCATTACCGGTTATTGTAAGATCTCTTTCTGTTCATTTTATTGACATGTTCTCAAGTAGAAGCTTCTTGATTTCTCAGTTCTTGATGAACTTGTTTTTCAGATAATTTTAGCAGTGGGGACAAAGCTTCAAGCGATCATGACGAGGATGGCTCTCGGAATCACCGACAAACACGCAGTCGTTCAAGGAATGCCGCTTGTACAAGGCAACGATGAGTATTTCTGGTTTCGTCGTCCTCAGTTGATTCTCCATCTCATGCATTTCGCTTTGTTTCAGGTACTTAAAAGAATCATAGTAATCACACTACACAACAACAAACCACAAGTTCTCTCTTTTTCTGATGATGATTCGATTGTTTTCTCTTTTTTTGCAGAACGCGTTTCAGATTACATATTTCTTCTGGATATGGGTAATTTAACACAACTAATTAGCTATATTTTTTTGTGTGCCATACATACAGAGAATGACTAATCCTCTGTTTTTTGTTTGTTTCCATCAGTATTCCTTTGGAAAAGATTCTTGCTACCATCCTGACTTCAAGATTGCTCTTGTGAAAGTAGCTATCGCGTAAGAATCTCCAATCTCAGAGACGTTACAAGATTACTGAATTTGTCTGCACAAAGAAATGATCTTGTTTCCTTTTCTTTGTCTCTCTTGCAGAGTAGGAGTCTTGTGTCTTTGCAGCTACATCACACTTCCTCTTTACGCACTCGTCACTCAGGTAACTGTAACTTTCCTTTGTTCATAATCTATAAGAAAAATGGTGTATTCCGGTTTAAGCTTTATACTGAGAGATCTGCTTAAACCTGCAGATGGGTTCACGGATGAAAAAGTCGGTGTTCGACGAGCAAACTTCCAGAGCTTTGAAGAAATGGAGGATGGCGGTGAAGAAGAAGAAAGGAGGGAAGTCTAGCACCACCAGGAGGCTAGGTGGAGATGGAAGCGTGAGCCCTACGGCATCATCAACGGTTCGGTCTTCTTCTTTGTCCGTAAGGTCATTGCAGCGTTATAAAACCACGGGACATTCGATGAGATACGAAGGACTTGACCCTGAAACATCGGATCGTGATACGGACAATGAAGCTTTGACTCCTCCCAAATCCCCAATCGCAGAGCTTGTTGTGAAAGTTGAGCCAAATAAGCTAGAGACCAAGACCGGTGGTGAGACTAGCCGGCGTGACAGTGAAACTGATTCCAAAGAGTTCTCTTTTGTCAAGTCTGCACCGAGTAAAGAACCTGATAGACTTTCGATATCTCTGTAACTGTAACCTTCCGATTGAATATTGAAATGGAATTACAAAGCTGTAAACCTAGATCTCATAGCGATCTAGGAAGAGATTCTCATGGCGAATCTCTCTCTCTAAGCTCATAGCGCTCAGGAATTACAACTCAATAACTGCATAAAAGACCACAATGAGCTACTCGAGCTTATTTAACGCGCTCCAATTACAACGGATAAGAAGAAGAATTAAAACGGCAAACCCTCCAAACTATCGAGAGTCTTTGCTTCCTTCGACGTCTCTGTTTAAATGCTTCTTCTTTCTATAGTAAGTATGATATATCTTATCAGAACCATCGCAAGACCGTTGAGAGTCTTGAGACTAGCCGTGTAGCCTGCACCAAGTAAGGAACCATCGCAGTAAAGAATAGTCACTGTGGAGAGAGTGTGGAGAGTTGTTTATTTTAATTTTTTATCCAATGCTTTTGTAAATCAGTGCCGTGGTGAAGAAGGAAAGTATTAGCAACCATATTAATTAAGATTAAGGTTTTGGTGTTGCTTGTTGTCACAATTTTTCGTCATATGTATTATCAACATCGCTCTTAGTCTTTTGTTACATTGTTCTATTAGGTTTGATCGAGATAACCAAATCAAATTATTTATAATATCTCAAGTCACCAATCTTTTTCATCTAATATTATACAAATTATCAATTTCTTTTCAATCTTTTTCATCTGATATTTATACAAATTGTCAATTTCTTTTCAAGTTGTTTACTAGAGGAGTATATTTCGATGACTTTTTGTCTTTAAGCAAAAGTTAACACACTACATTAGACACAAGTAAACAGCTAGACGACATGGCTCGGACTAGCTAAATATGTTCCAATAGGCCATAACCATGTATGATTTTAATTAGTGTTTTTATATAATTCAAAGAATCTTGTTAAGTTTTAATCCATTATGCTATATAAATAAAAGTAAATATATATTTTACCAAAAGTACTTCTTCCTTCTGAAGGTTTTATGAAAAACCGATTCGTTTCAGTTACCTTGAGAATCTCGAGGGAAATAGATATTGCCCCAAATTCAACAATCTCTTCCTGCTCCTTGGACCATTCAAGGTCGAAAAAGATGAGCTTCGTTTCTTGACTCATGTCAGCTTCTTTATCTTCGTCTTTTTCTTATTCTACATCAACCGGCTCATCATCTTTGTCATGGGTGTCATCCAAAACCGTGCCTACATCGTACAGAGCCCGTAAACGATAACGAAAACTGAAGGTCCTAATTGACCATGATCATCTCAAATTCATATTAACTTGATGTTTGTAAGAGTCAAACACTATATTTCTTTATATATATTAACGGTTTTAATTTGTTTAATTGTTTAGGTGGCCCTAATATTCCATTATTAAATTAATATTTAGTTAGTTACTAATGAAAAAGGCTTTTGTACTATTGTATTATTGATTGATGTTAATAAATTAACAACTAAATTGTCACTACAATTTTTCAAAATCAAATTTGGGTCCGTAGGCCAGTATTTATTTTCTGTGGTTATAGGCACGGCCCTGATGTCATCATCTTGACTAGGCTTATAAGTCTTGGTTGTCTTGGGTTCATTTTTGGGTTTCTTGGATTTGTTCGTCTTCTTGGCTTCCTTCACTCATGCCTGACTCAGATTACTTCACTCATAGTCTCAATATTACTCTATTAATGAGCTTGTTCGCCAATTTTTTTATAGGCATAAATTATAGTCTATATGATTATCATCTAAATCTTAAAATTTCAACCTATGTGGAGGCGTCATAGTGAATGTTTGACCAATGTTTTGGATGCTCGATGCGTACATTTGAGTTCGTTAACATGTAACCTTATTGCGATATTTATTTTGCTGATTTTGTCTTTTGATTCTTGTGTGGTTGTTGCTTCAACTATCTTGTTAAGATTTTATCATACAAATAATTTTTTTGCTATCTTTTAATTGAATTTTCCGGGACTCAAGTATATAATATTTTTTTGAAGTAGTAGCTTCGAAATTCCCACTACATTTATATGCAGCATGTCATATCTAATTTCTTAAACTAGAAAATTGTATAGTATTAACAATTACAGTAGAGTTCACGTATCTTTAAAATATGGGATACGGATTCACTTCTCCAACAAGTTAACAATATATATCTATTAAACTAAATCTAAGACGAAATAGAAAAAAAAAAAAAAAAAAAACNAAAAAACGAAAAATTAAAAAATTAAAGGAGATAGAATTCAACCGATTCGGCTTGTGTATAAATGGATGAGCTCTCTAGCTTTGATCTCCAAATTCTCCAAGTTCTTTTATTTCTTAAATCAGCTAGATCTTATCCTCTTATAAATGTCGGGTTTATTAATAAGATTTTCTCTTAAACCCACAACCAATTTCGAATATCTATTAGATAGGTATAAATTCATGTTCAACAGTTAGCCCTATGAGACTCTGTCGGATACTATTTGGGAGATGGTTTAGGTTGACTTTTATTGCCTCTACTACTAAAGAAAACTCTCAATTCCACCAAAATTCATTAACAAATATTAAACAAACAAAACAAAAAAACGTAGGAAAAACCTCGAGTTAGGGTGGGTAGCATTGACCGTAGAAGAATGGTAAGCGAGCGGTAGATGTAATAAATTGTAACGCTTTCAAAAATGTCACATTCACACTCACGAGAGTCTCACAAACCATGAAACTGCTCTTTTGATGTTTTCCTAAAACCGTCTCTACGTGGAAACAAGATACGCACGTATTTAATCACCGCTTTGTTATTGGTCCATTTGTAGGCCCACAAAGTACTATCTCTCAGTTATGCGCCAAAAGGAGCGAAAAAGCTAAATTCGATAGCTTGAAATTATAAGGTATATGCATTAATGGGAAGAAAGTAAATGCAACGTACGTACAAAGTTATTCCATGACAAAAATCTCTTCCTATTTATTAAGACAACAAGATTAATCTCTTGGTAGCTAGTTATTAAGGAGAAATGGGGTCATTTCCATTGCAAAGCGGAGAGAGGCTTCTCTCGGGGAAAAGAGACTCGGATTTTGGCTTTAATGATGACTCAAGCCTGTGTTTCCGCTGGATCACCAAACTCTACGAGATGAGACATTCTGATCGTCGGAAGCTCTTCTTCGCCGTCAAGATGGGAATGGCTCTCTCCCTAAGCTCATTCGTCATCTTCCTCAAAGAACCGTTGCATGATGCTAGTAAATTCTCTGTATGGGCCATCCTTACTGTCGTCGTGGTTTTTGAGTACTCTGTAGGTATTTTATTCGTTCTCCGTTTTTAAGGTTGATTCTGTTTGGTGGTTATTGTTTGTTGTTTGATTGGATTTTACTCGAGGGCTTGAGTTTTCTGTATATGGAATTGTTCACCATAGAATTTAGACTCATGAATCGATTTGATGGTTACTCTGTGCTAAGTTTAACAAGCTTAATAATTCTGATAAATTCGTAAATATAAACTCAGCATATAGACGAACCAACAAAAATACACTTGGATAACCATATATGATATATTTATGTTTTCAGAAATTATAAACTTAATTTTATGTAATTAGAAATTAAAAATCATTCTTGATTTTTCACATGAATGTTTTTGTCTCACTCTCATTTATGATACTTTTGAAATGTCTTTGTTGTTGATAGTATTTATTATGTATGTTTTAACGTAGTTTAAGTTTGGGCAATTCTCCAAAATGGACTAAAAAAACTGGATTCCTAAAGTTGTTTTTTTTTCTTTTTTTTTTTTTTGACTAAAATGAACATTGAAAGCTTTTTTGAACACTGTTTATTAGCATAAATTTTATTGTTTTATTGACATTTTTAACACTTTTTAGCTCGTTTGGGCGCTTAAATTTATTTTCACCCATAGATTTTTGGTTTAACCTCTCCTTCGGGACACTCTTATACTCATGATTTCCTTAACTCATGTGTAATTCGCAGGAGCAACTCTGGTCAAAGGATTCAACAGAGCTATAGGCACATTCTCTGCTGGGGGGCTTGCAGTAGGCATCGCGAGGCTCTCTGTTTTATCAGGAGACTTCAAGCAACTCATCATCATCATATGCATTTTCCTTGCAGGTTGCCCCATTTCCTTGACTAGCTAGAAGTTCAATATAGATAGACATAGTAACATGTTCTCTTTGCCTTTGATGGATCAGGTTTCAGTGCTAGCTATTTGAAACTACACCCGGCCATGAAGCCATATGAATATGCATTTAGGGTGTTCCTGTTGACATATTGCATCGTTCTGGTTTCGGGGAGCAACACCGGATCTTTCTTCAGCACTGCGTATTACAGGTTTCTGTTTATTGCGCTTGGTGCAACAATCTGTTTAGTTTTGAATATATTCGTATTTCCAACATGGTCCGGAGAAGATCTCCATAGACTGGTGGCTACAAATTTCGAGAGTGTTGCAAATTCTCTAGAAGGTAAATTTAAACAATCATATATATATATAACATGGCCTTTTATTTTGGTGTCCCTTGACTGGTTTCAAGTTTTGCTTTATCCTTAAACATTTTAGGATGTGTTAATGCTTACTTACAATGTGTGGAATATGAGAGAGTACCCTCCAAGATTCTCACGTACCACGCTTCGGATGATCCATTATACAGCGGGTACAGATCCGCTGTTCAATCTACAAGTCAAGAAGATTCTCTGGTATGTTTGTATAGTTGAGATCAACAAGCTAAAAAATGAATTTGGATGATATTAGGTTTATAAGCATTACGACTTCCTTTTTTTTTTTTCCAGCTTGATTTTGCCATATGGGAGCCTCCACATGGACCTTACAGAACGTTTAACCATCCATGGAAAAACTATGTCAAACTTAGTGGTGCCCTAAGGCATTGTGCTTTCACGGTCATGGCAATGCATGGTTGCATACTTTCAGAGATACAGGTACGTTCCTTCTTTCATGAAACTGTTTTTGTTTGGTATTGGTTCGGTTTTTTAGGTTGCGGTTTGTTTGTATAATGGTTTGGTGTAAAGTAGATTGAATGTTATGAGAACAGTGTATGCCTCTTGCATGCTTAGGTAATGAGCTTTGTGATTTTGGTAGGCAGCTCCAGAGAAGCGTCAAGCTTTCCGTCACGAGATTCAAAGAGTTGGCAATGAAGGAGCAAAAGTTCTGCGTTTGATCGGAGAAAAAGTGGAGAAAATGGAGAAGCTAAGCCCCGGAGAGATTCTGAAAGACGTTCGAAGTGCAGCAGAGGAACTTCAGATGAAAATAGACACTAAATCATATATGCTTGTCAATTCAGAAAGCTGGGCGGCTATTAAAGATCAGCAAGCTGATGAAGGAGAAGCTCAAGAAAACGTTCACGACGAAACCAAATTGATCAAATCCTTAAGTCAGATTTGGGATGCAAACAGTAACAACAATCAGAATCCAGCCAGTGGTCATGAATCTCAGATATGGATATCAACAGAGAGTATGATGTTAAGGAACCGTGAGACGTGGCCAAGTGTGTCCTTCATCGGTGGTTCTGTTGTTAATGAAACAGAATGTAAAGTATACGAAGGTGCGAGTTCTTTGTCTCTAGCAGCCCTTTCAGAAAGTGCAAACATTGTGATAAGCCAGGAACTGTCGAAAAGATGCTAATTTGTGATGAATGTGAAGAAGCATATCATACAGATGCTAATTTCAGAAAGTACAAACTCTCTCTGTCTCTATCTAGGAAAATTTTGTGGCCTTCTTCTATTCTCCAAACTCTCTGTCTCTATCTTGGTTCTTTGGTGACTTATTTTCAAACAGTATCAACTTCTTTTACAGTCCCTGGCACATATATATACACAATACAATGCTAGCACTATCTGAAAGAGCTGCTACTAGCGTCTGTATCTGTCTTAGACACCCTACCATCAGAGTAATAGCAACCTGCAGGTAAATATTCCCACTTTTACTGAAACTGAAGCTAGTTCATTAACTGAATTTCTATGACGAGAGCAGCTGCAATCTATTCCATCATGTTACTTAGGGGGTCTGTATCTGTCACAGACACACTAGCATCAGAGGAATATTAACCGAAACCTGAAGCAAACAGCTGTTATTTGTTCTATGAGAAGAACATGTCACTTAAGGTAACTTGGATATGGTCAACAATTCTTATTACACAAACTCTGATGGAATTTTAGGTGGGTAAGTGTTATTTTAGGTTTACAAAAATCTTAACTAAGTTTGAATTAAAGGAAGTCTTCTTCTTTTCAATGTTCATTTGCGTTTTCATCTTCTATTTGATCACCTAACTCGTTATTAATTAACTCCCATGGTTTCATCAAAAATATTTTGAACTTCAAATTTCAGTATTATGATAGGAAAAGCTACGAAATGATATATCGGTTTGCATTATCCTTTATATATTGGGAATTGGGAGTGACCATTATCTACAATTATAATGATGTTAAATAATTGAGATAGGTGATGGATAAGTTATGCCCAGCGGGAAGCACATGGGACATAAAATATCATATCATTTGATATATTAAAGATGATAAAAGGTTTCCTTACAAAATCCTTGTGATTGGTACTTCACAGATAACTTAAAACTAAAAGGCATAATTCGCTTTAAACAGAACAAAAACAAAAATTGGAAAATTAAAAAAGTCGAAGAGAAAGACAAGCACATGTGCACCATTTTGTCATAAGTAGGTTTTATTATTACTTTTGGAATTATATATAACTCATCAGATAATTACTGCAGTGGTTAATCATAAGATCGAACTTTTGAATTGAGAACCCAATTCAAATAGCGCTTGAACCTTACGAAGTTATGAATTCGGAACACCTAAATGGTTAATCTATACATACCACCTTTTTTTTTTCTAAGAATACTAAAATCAAAAGAGAATCAAGATTAATTTCACTGAACTAGAAATCACAGCTGCAAATGTTCTCTTAAGGAACTGAATTGACTTCGATAGCCCTTATAATATAACTACCATGTTTTGTTCTTTACATCTCTGTCCAAATACATAAACATGCTCGACTACCCAAAGCCAAAATCTTTTTTTTTTTTTAATGTTAAAAATCAAAATTAAAACTTTGCTTTAGTCGATTTGTTTATATAATCATTATTGGTTTTCTTATCTTTTCATTTTTTGCTTTTTTTTTTTTAAAGTCAGATTCACATGTCTGGAGTGGCGACTGGCATTCAGGCAAAGAAACGTTAAAAAAAAGCATTCAGGTAAAGAGATTCCATTTCTAGTGTCTTTATTCTTCAAGTACTACTATTTTTATCGTCAAAAATAAATTACTTTAACTTGGTTAAAGTAGTATTTCTTTTCCTAATTGGGTGTAATAAGAGAGCCAAATAAGAAAACATTATATGTTTATAAACAAGTGACATCATATTTTTTGTCTAACAATACTACAATAGACAGAAATTTAATTTTCATTTTGTACGTTAAACATCGATACAAAGTTTTTATTTTTTTTGGTAAAATGTCGTCGATATACGAAGTTAAAGAGCACTAACATAATTTACCATATATTTTAGAAAGAGATCAAACCAGTATTATGAACCATTCCTGTTATATAGCCGAAACAGAGAGGATTAAAGCCCAAGTGACAAACTTTCTAGTTTAAGAAAATGTTTATACGTAATTAGTTGGGTAGTAGACTCCAGTGGGGTTAAGGTGTAAACTTCATACGTATATTGACGAACACCAAAAAGTATATATATAGACGTCTACCTACCGATTATTCAATTCCCAAAAACATCACCAAATACATTACGTGTCAAATTGTATTCTATTTCGATATAAATATACGTATCTCTACCAAATTTATTGACACGTACGTGAATCCACATTTAAAGATTCTGGTTTTGTTAATTAGATTTATAGTCCAGATCCCACATTGGCTATAAAAAAGTTGCAAGATCCAAAATACTGTATATTACTAGAAGACAATTTACAGAAACAACAGTTAACCAAAATGTGAGTTTCGAGGTTCTAGCATCCAAATTATCTCGTTTACCAGTAAAATGGTCGGTTAAACTGATATTTGTTCTTGTCAGAAAGTATAATGCAATGAGGCAACCAAAAGTGGCCGGTGCTTTCAACAACCATTTTGCACAATATGATCTCTCATATGTCTTTTTCCTTCTATCTTATTTTACAGAAAATTATTTAAATCTAAGAGAATAATACAAAAGAACAAGCCTGCTTTATAAAATAAAATAAAAATAAAAAATAAAAGAACAAGTCTAATCGAAAGTAGGTTTAGAGGAGCTTACTTATACCTTTTGGTAATGTCTTCTGTTCGTCAAAAACTGAAACTATAAACACCCACCTACCCATCTTTTCTTTTGATATAATTTACTCCAAGTTTTTCTTCGAATTTGAATAATTATCAATGTCTGAAAATTGATAATGAAGTGTGTGTAACATACTATACAAATTTTTAACTAACACCTATTTTTAATACGTACGCATATTGAAAAATGTCGTTGTAATCTCAACATCAATTGACTAGTCATAATATATACTTTTTTTTTAAAACTACCATTTAATAGAAAAATTTATAGTTGGTTTATCATCAAAGAAGTTGGAGATAGTTAGATGCATCTTCTTTAAGAGCAAAATGTTTGTTTTAAAAGCAATTAACAGAATATGTGTCCACACGAAACAACAATACTCTAATTAGGAAGATGCAATTTGCATGTAAACACTATTTCAGCCATTAATTTTGGAAATTTAATTAGTATCTAATTTTGTTTATCTTCATCCAAACTTCTCTGTCTGTGTATATGGATTTGTTTTAATTTTAAAATATTCTAGAAACTCTTTATTTTCTGCAATTGTGCAAATATTATATAAGCATATAGATGTATCTATGTATGTATCTTTGTGTGTCTCTATTATAACGTGGATCAAGAATCAAGATTCTTTCTTATCTTCATCGCTCTCACATTCTTTTGTCTTCAAACATACACAAAAGAAAGCAAGAAAAAAAATCCCCGGAACACAAAAATGACTCGACCATCAAGATTACTCGAGACGGCAGCGCCACCACAAACGTCGGAGCAGATGCTCGCGGCGGAATCCGACATGGTTGTGATCTTGTCGGCTCTTCTCTGCGCTCTCATATGTGTAGCTGGCCTCGCCGCCGTGTTACGCTGTGCTTGGCTCCGACGATTTACCACCGGAGGAGATTCGCCGTCGCCGAACAAAGGTTTGAAGAAGAAAGCTCTACAGTCTCTCCCAAGATCCACTTTCACCGTCGCTGAATCAACCTCCGGCGCCGCCGCTGATAAAGGTGGAGGAGAGTCAATGGAATGCGCGATTTGTCTCACTGACTTCGCCGACGGCGAAGAAATCAGAGTCCTACCTCTCTGTGGTCATTCATTCCACGTGGCGTGTATTGACAAATGGCTTTCTTCTAGGTCTTCGTGTCCTTCTTGTCGCCGGATTCTTACGCCGGTGAGATGTGACCGGTGCGGTCACGCTTCTACGGCGGGGAGTCAAATGAAAGATCATCAACATCACCAACACTCTTCGCAGCTCACTTCCTCTGTTCCTACGTTTCTTCCTTGACACTAAACTTTTCTTATTACTCTCGGAAATAATTAATTCAAAAAACTATGTAAAGTGAGTCTAATTAGGAAATTTTAAGTTTTTTTTTTTTCCTCTGTTTTTTTTTTTCCTTGTAATCCACACTGTGTTAAAATTAATCAGATGGAGTTCAAAGTTCGAGATGATTATAATTTAGAATCTCTAGAAAAATCTTGTTTACGAATAAAACATATTTATTGATTAGACAGCAAATGGAGTCGGCCATGTGAGCTTATCTGAGCAAAAACCCATGTCTCCTTCGGTCCCTCCGAATTTTCCAGATTTATTTTCTTATTTCTTACTTTTGGATAAATCGTTTACAGTCAAAATTCTGCACTAACAAAATTGTGTGTATCATCAAATGTTGACATCTCTGGTTGTAAGTTGTAACAATTATGGAGGTAACAAATGGATACACAATTCCGTTAAACTAATTAAACAGTTTTTTCTCATGGGTTTCTCTTGACTGACAACAATCCTTCGGTGTGAACAACTCGAAAAGGATTTGAAAGATACTAAGAGAGAATGCTGTGGCAACTTTTTGAGGAAGACAGAAATAAACTAAGTGGATTTTCATATGAGAAAATGGATCAGAAGAAACGATCTGATTTGGTGCAAAGTAATGAAGGCAGAATATGGAATCTTTAACAACTAGTAGCTCAAGGTTTTGATGACTCCTTGTCTTGACATTATATATCTCTTTTTGACTTTTGAGTTTTGTCGGTAAATAGTAAAAGTAAATAGTTTTAAGTGTTAATCCTTGTATATGCATCAATTTTATGAGTAACATTATTCTTTACATAGGTTTTATGACCATAACAAAATACATAGGTGAAATATAAAGGAAATCATATGGCTGTGTACATCAAAGTCACTCATCTGATAAAAATGAGAAAAACAAAAAAAACACATCGGTAAGTTAATGACAGACTTGAGTAGTTTTCTTACCTAAAAGCACTACGAGGATAAAAATACATGGGAACACCAAGGTGTTTAGTGTCAAAGCAATTAAAAGAGCAATAGTGATGATCAGGTATGCCATCGTTCACAAATTTCAAGATGATTGGGAATACGCAACGAGACTTGCATTGGTTGCAAACTGGCCGAGACATACTATTGCTGCGAACCGTCATAGAAGGTATTATTAATGGTGTCACTTCTCTTTCTGGCTCGAGACCTCGAAAGTCTCCAAGCACACAATTGGCATGCAAAGTAACCCCACAATCTCCGCAGGTGTAAAACCATGATCTTGGATCCGTTTCTTTCTCACATATATCACACCAATATTTACCACTTGCATTTTCACCATAGCATAAAGAAAGAAAATGGCCGTCGACTCTATGTTTCACCTCGTATGGTAATAGAGCGCACTTTGAAGTCCAAGATGTATCCACAACCATCTTCAACGCATCTCAGCACATGGTGTGCCTCTTTGTTGCAAGCACTACAGACTCCTCGTGGTGATGTGTAATATAAAGGATGATGAGGATGACTTTGATGGACAAATGGCTCAGAAACTGAGGCACATCGGACATCTATTGTTGATGGACCAGAACCGTAGCTGAAACCATTGAAACATACTCCACAAGCCTCACATATAGAAATACTCCTCCAATAGGTAGATAGATGATACCTTCTCATGCTTACCACATGCCATTTTCGTGTAGGCAAAACAGCACAGCTCTCATGGAGCATGAACTCACAGCTCTTGCAACTGTAGAAAGTATGGTGATAGATTGGATAAGCACATGCCTCGCAACTCCTCTCCTCAACAAAGATACCAGACTTGTCGAGGCTTAGGTTATGCTCGTCATGGCTTGGATGTTGTATTGTGTTTTCATCTATCACCTTGAATGGCTCGATATCTTCATCTTCTTCAGGTTTGTCTTTCATCTCTATACCATCCGATACATCTTCTCTAGTAGCACATTTGGTATGAAACAAAGACCGAGGACACCTCCGACAAGAATAACCCCCACAAGACCAGTCCATCTTCCTTTGACAAACTCCACATACCGATTTCACAACACCAAGAAGAGAAGTGCGAGAAACGCGATGGTTATGACGATTGATGTTTATGACCCATGGAAATCCAGAGCAATCATTGTGGGCCGTGAAATCACATGGAAGGCAAACATATGGGCTTCGATCTCCTTTAAGCCCACAAATGGTGCAAGTAAAAGAGATTAACTTTGGCATGAGGGTGAGTTTATGGTCGTGGGTGTTTAGGTCATCAAGATATACCGGTGGTGGATCAAAAACACAATGTGGATCCAAGGTAAAGTTACATGTGGAACAATGATAAAAGGCTTCAACAAGATTTTTTCCACACAAACGACATTTTCCATCGGTATAAGACGTGGTTCACCAAAGAAGAGTTTTAGAGGGTGTAAAGAGTGGGAAGGGTGGTTTACCTCTGCTGGATACTTTTCGCAACTCACATGAAATGCCAAATGGCATTCATGACATTTGTATGAATATCCATCGCCATATTTTCCACAAGCAGTGCAAGTGAAGCTGCTTTGCACCAGCTCTAGCTCGAGTTTATGGTCATGGTGTTGGGGAATATCAATGACCTCCGGGGGTGGATTCTTGCCACAGTTTAAATGGATCTTTAAACCACAACGCGAACATGTATAAAGTTTGATACCTCTCACGAACTTCTCTCTACATAAACCACATCTCCCTTTAGTTTTCTTGGGCTGAGTTTGAATAGAAAGATTAGTTTGGTAGCACTTGTGAGAAGAGTGGTTGATCTCTTCAGGAGGGTTGCTGCATCTCTTGTGGAAGAAGAAATCACATTCGCTGCATGAGTAGCCATCACTTATAGCTTCGAATTTGATTCCGCAGCAATCACCTTTCCGACTATCTTTTAGAGGCGTCATTGGATGATCGTGAATGGGTAGTTGCACTTCCACAGGGTCCATGACGTACGTGGATTAATTACTAATGAAGAGTGGAATTCAAAAAGAAAAAGAAGAATTGGTGTTAACTTGTAAAATGTTGGGCTTATCTTCACGTAATGTGGAGATTAGTGTTAGAGAATTACCCTTTTGTAGGTACTGAATTATATCTTCTGATGATCTAAAAGAGATGGTTTTGTAGAACTACTTATCGTTTTCAAAAATTAAAAAATTAAAAAAATCAATAACTAATCAGTAATCATTTTCTTCAATATAGTACGTACTACTAGTTTTTAGATCTGATACCAATGTGATTTATAGCCAATAACAAAATTTTAGATCTGGCACAGTAATCAGTATTCAGTAATCACCGACCATTTTAGTGTTTTTAATAGAGGTTTAATGGTCAATTAATAGTCATCACACATAACTACATTAGTGTTTCTCAGGATAATAGCAAATCTGAGATCTAAAGTAACATGCAACTATGCACCTATTATCCCACCCGCCATTTTGTATCGTGCTAAGTCAATACATGTCACTTATTTTATGTGATACTAGGCAATTTTGTTGCTATATACAGATTAGACATATTTACTAATAATATATGCAAGAGTTTTGGTACATCGAAAGAAACAAGAATTAATTTACAGCAAAAATGTTACATCCAGAGAACACTAAGGAAAGAAAAGTTTGAGATTAAGAAACTGAATGACATTATTCAGTGTCGAGAGGAGCACTTTGACAAAACCTGAGATGAATCATATTGGTTAAAAGGAGAAAAGTAGAAGGAAAAAGTGGTAGAAGAAGCAAGAGACAATAGAGAATGGAGATAAATCTTATCGATTTCAATTGAGCGTAATTGATAATTTTTTTCGAAAATGAAAACGTTAATTATCATTGAAAAAAAAACATTAACATCACAAATTCACAATAAACCACTCTTTATTGTGGGCTTCTCGAACTTTCTGGGCCTTTCCAACAAACACGGTCCAACAGCTCTTACGGCTCGGTTGGCAAGAGAGAAACCAAACCGATTGAATCGAAGTCAAATAATCCCCAAACGAATCAGATCAAACCCGGTTCTCGTTCTTTGGTTATTGAATCTCGGGAGAGCTTATCACTGGCTTCGCCATTATAAAAAGCCCAATAACTGGCCCAATAGGTCCCAAATAAATTCTCTCGACCTAATCCCTTATTGTGCTTATCGAACAACCTTATCTCTTTGCCTTTCTGCTTTTTTTTTCCACCAAAGATCGGATCTGCAAAAGATCAGATCCAATTAGCCTCTCGAATTCTCAAAGCCCAAATTTCCCCTCTTTCGAGTTTCGATCCGCCCGGTTCCTTCGATCCGTTCGAATTTTCTTCGATCCGTTCGATTCCTCCGTCTCCACCGTGCCGGAGATTTCCCTCCGCCACCGTACGCTTTCAAAAAAAAAAAAAAAAAATCGAANATTGAGGTCTACAACGACGTCGAGATGCGATCGCCAGAGACGCAGCCGATCAAGCGACGCAAGAAGAAGTCGATGGTGTGGGAACACTTCACAATTGCCACCGTTGAGCCTGATCTCAGAAGAGCTTTCTGCAAAGGCTGTAACCAGAGCTTCGCTTACAGCAATGGCACCAAAGTCGCCGGCACTAGCCATCTCAAGCGTCACATAGCTAAAGGTACTTGTCCTGCTCTTGTTCATGCTCATGCTCAAGGAAACGAAAACAACACCAACGAACTGATGACGACGACGACTCCGTACACTCCCAAGAGTGATTACACCCCGAGAAGGCGTTACCGCACGCAGAACAATAGTCCTTACGTTTCGATTGATCAGGAGAAGTGTCGCCATCAGATTGCGAAGATGATCATCCTCCATGACTATCCTCTTCACATGGTTGAGCATCCAGGTTTCGTCTCTTTCGTGGAGAGTCTCCAGCCTCGTTTCGACGCTGTGAGCTTCAACAATGTTCAAGGAGACTGTGTGGCGACTTACCTCGCGGAGAAGCAGAACGTTGTCAAGTCTTTGCAATTGATTCCGGGACGGATCTGTCTCACGCTCGACTTCTGGACGTCGAAGCTGACTCTCGGGTATGTGTTTGTAACTGGTCATTTCATTGATAGCGATTGGAAGATACAGAAGAAGCTTCTCAATGTTTTGATGGAATCGTACCCTGAGTCTGATGAAGCTTTGAGCAATGCTGTTGCGAATTGTGTATCTGAATGGGGTCTGGAAGGGAAGTTGTTCTCTGTTACCTTCAACCATCCGGCGAGTAAAGCCGCGGTTGAGAAAATCAGATCCCAAATCTGCATCAAGAACCCTGGGATTCTTGATGGACAGTTGGTGATAGGAAACTGCGTTGCTCGAACATTCAGTGGCTTAGCTAAGGACGTTCTGGAGAAAGGTAAAGATGTGATCAAGAAGATCAGGGACAGTGTGAAGCATGTGAAGACTTCAGAGTCGCACGAGGAGAGGTTTCTTGAGCTCAAGGAACAGCTTCAAGTTCCGAGCGATAAGGTGCTTTCTCTTGATGATCAGACGCAATGGAACACAACGTATAAGATGCTCGTGGCTGCTTCGGAATTGAAGGAAGTGTTTTATTGCTTGGAGACTGCTGACCCTGACTACAAGCATCCTCCTTCATCAGAGAATTGGAGGCATGTGGAGGCGCTTTGCACATTCCTGAAGCCTCTTTTCGAAGCAGCTTCTACTCTCCAGTCTACTGAAAACCCATCCGCTGTTACCTTCTTCCATGAAGTGTGGAAGACACAGTCGGATCTGTCCCGGGCGATAGGTGGAGAGGATCCTTGTGTTGCGGGTATCGCTAAAACCATGAAAGAGAAGGTTGACAAGTACTGGAGAGACTGTAGCTTGGTTTTGGCAATGGCGGTGGTGATGGATCCTCGGTTCAAGATGAAGCTCGTGGAGTTCAGTTTCTCCAAGATATTCGGAGAAGACGCAGGGAAGAACATCAAGACTGTGGACGATGGGATCCACGAGCTCTTCAGCGAGTACATGGCGGTCCTGTTGCCGCTGAACCCTGCATCCGAAGGCGGGAAAGCAGACGGGCTGTCGGATTTCGACACGTACATAATGGAGACGACGGGGCAGAATCTGAAATCGGAGCTGGACCAGTACCTCGATGAAACGCTGCTTCCTCGAGTCCAGGAGTTTAACGTTCTCGACTGGTGGAAACAGAACAAGCTCAAGTTCCCGACCTTGTCCAAGATGGCTAGAGACATCCTCTCGGTACCGGTCTCGGCTGCAGCTTTTGTTGACCATGTATTTGACGTGGAACCGAGGGAGATGGATGAGTACAAGACCTCACTGAGGCCTGAGACTGTGGAGGCCCTGATTTGCGCCAGGGAATGGCTTCTTGAGAGCGGTGATGCTTCTTCTTCTTCTTCTTCTGCAGCTGTTGCCAAAAGTGAAGCGTAGGTGGGAGTACTTGGCTTGTTGCTTCTCTCTTATCTTTGTTGTTTTCTAGTAGTTGTGTGGTTATTAGTCTTAAACTCATTGTGTTGTGTGATTTGCATTTTGCAATATGGAGAATTTGGCGCTTTAAATATCTATCTACCCCACATTTTTAAGTTTCTGCTCAAAACCAAACTGAAATCGAATCTGAACCCAAACCCGAGAGCTAACCAAACTGAAATTGAAATACATTTCAGTCAGCCACCGAAAAGCAGAAAGTGTCATATCACGATCATTTTCTTGTTTGGGCTTCTCGAACTTCCTGGGCCTTTCCAACAAAATCTAACGGCGCAAACGGGTTCGGTTGGCAAGAGGGGAACCAAACCGAATTCAATCGAAGTTAAATGGACCACAAAACGTACCGAAACAAACCGGGTCCTCTTTTTTCCCTGTTTTGGCTCCTTCCCCATTTCACTTCCGCTCACTCAAAATCGAAACCGAAGAAGACAAATCGTCGAATCTCGCACAGGACTTCTTTTCTAGGTCTGCTAGTTTTTCTTTCTACAGTCGATTCTTTTTCTATCTTTCCGTCCGATTTTGTTTTTAGGGTTTATGCTGTTCGATTTTGTTTTTAGTGTCGTCTTCTTCTGCAGAGTCCTTTAAACCCAATAATATCGCTAGTGCTTGAAGATTCCTGCTTTTTCCCGTAAAGTGATAAATATAATGCAATGTGAAATTGATGCTCTCATGGTGTTCTTTCTTTCTTATATTTTGGGAGCGAATTTGTTCCGGTTTTGCAGCCAACTTTATGTGAAATCCATTATCCATTATCCATCCATGGAGGATTTGTTCTGTTGTTTGTTTTCTTACACTCCCATTTCCATGTGTATTATTGAAGAACAAAAGCATCACTGGAATTTCTGTGGTTTGCAGAGGAACAAGAACATCATGAGACTCTTCCTGGGCTCCAATCTCTTAAAGGTAACACTCACCTGCTTCTTTTCTTCTCATATTCATCTTGATAAAACCATCGAGTGAGACTTAGAGAATTTTTGTTTGCAGAGTGGTGTCTCTTGGAGAGGTTTCAAGGGATCACTAATATTTGCTCTTGGGTTCTACACAAGTATGTGACTTTAAAAGATCTTCGGGTCACTGATTATAGTTCATGATTTGTACATGTTATTTGGCTTTTTGGGAACATAGCTTTGATCAATGTGTGTTTATTGTCTTTCCTTTCAGATCATGCTTTAAACCCGAATTTAGGAACAATAATTAAAGAAGCCAAAGAGGTAAGCAAGAAATGGTGTTTTCAATTTGAAACGATACTAGCTACAGCTAATTGCTAATGTCTCCATCTGAATTTTTGTTTTCTCATGTTTTAGTCGTTGAATGAAGCCAAGGCCTTAACAGAGGTAAGCAAGAAGTGGTGTTAATGTTATACATCTAATAGTTGCATGATTTTGAAAACACAATGGTTATATTTGGTTGACCTGTAATGTAATGTCTTGTCTTGTTTCAGGAGGGCCAGGCTCGCATAGCTAAGTGTAAAGAAACTCAAAAGTTGATGGAGCATCTAATGCAGGTAAATAAAAGGTGTTAATGAATACAAAGTTTGTTGATTTTGAAAGGACATAACATAGCTTAGCTTGACGTGTAATGTCTTCTCGTGTTGTTTCAGTTGTATTATGCTCGATCGGCTGAGTTGGAAGAACTTAAAAAAAGCTGATGGGTGAATACGAATCGCAGGCGGATTCTGTGTGGAGTTCCATATCAGGAGAATGAAGGCAGAAGCTGATATCTTTTTAAAACTAAGTAGCTGAAGGATTTTGAATTTTGATGATGATCTGATCTTATGCAACTCTTAACTTTTGACTTCTGTTAGTAAATTAGTGGTCATATTAAAATCCTTGAATATGTATCAACTTTTGGGCAACATTATCTGGTTTGTTTTGTCGTCAAGTAAATCATATATAAGTATATAACCTTGAAATATGTTTTAGCAATACAACAAAACACGAGACATACGAGTCATAAGACTATCTTTTTCCTTGTATGAAAACTAGACGTATTAGAATTGTATACAAATATTATTACATTTCTACCACCAAAAGCAATATTATGAACGAAAAGGCAACTCAAACCCGAAATAAACCGAAGTTAATTCCACGAAATAAACCCGGTTTGCTTCTTTGGTTATTGGAAAAAGCTTTCTCTCTGTATTTGTTTGCAGCGTTTCACGTTGACGGGACTGAAGAGTGAGGTCCTTCGCTTGCGTTTACTCACAGTCTTCTATTCTTCTCAAAATCGAAGACTTAGCCTGAAACAAATCTTCAAGTCTCGCTCAGGATTTCTAGGTTTGACTCTGTTTTCTTTCTACTGTCAATGCCGTTTCTCTGTTTGTTTCTTATCTTTTCCGGCCGATTTTGTTGTTAGGGTTTGTTCTTAGGTCGTTTTCTCCAGAGAAATTTAGACCCATAAGATCACCAAATGCTTTGAGACAACTTAATCTTTTTTTTTGGATTTTATATGATTATTAGCAAAAAAAAAGTCTGCAACTTTGAGCTAAGAAAGTTGTTTCTTTTTTTATCATGTTCGATGGGTATACGGATTTACTCCTACGAGATAAATTAATCTGTTTTGGTAGAGTTTAGCTAACGGTTGATATGATATCGATGGTGAATTTGTTCTGGTGATACTCCATTTCCATCTACATTGAATCTGAAGAGAATCTTTAAAATTTTCTATTTCAGAGGTTGAAGAGAAGACCATGGGCTCTTTTCTCTTAAAGGTAAGAGTCTCCTGCTTCTTTTGTTCTTGTATTCATCTTTATAAACCATGATTTGAGTCAGATTGAAAGATGTTTCTAAAGATGTTTCTCTTCTCATGAAAAGAATGGAGTATTCTGGAAAGGTTTGATGGGATCAGCAATATTTGGTCTCGGATTCTACACTCGTATGTGTGCTGTAAATAATAGTTTATGCTTGGAGCTGTTTTGATTTTCTTTTGGGGAAACAAGGCTTAAAAATCAATGTGTGTAATTATTGTCTTTCCTTC
The DNA here is from genome assembly GCA_900406535.1 of Noccaea bulbosa. Lineage (NCBI taxonomy): Eukaryota > Viridiplantae > Streptophyta > Magnoliopsida > Brassicales > Brassicaceae > Noccaea > Noccaea bulbosa. The sequence continues at coordinate 58,733 of OVBJ01000083.1, forward strand.
AGATGATGCTTTATCACCATATCCAAAATCACTAATGAAAGAAGGCAAACAGGTACGCAAGAAATGGTGTTTTTTTTTTAAGGATTCAGTTACATACAGCTGATTTATAATGTCGTCTCCATCTGATTTTTTTCTTTTCTCATGTTTCAGTGCTTGGCTGAAACCAAGTCTTTAGCAGAGGTAAGCAAGAAATGGTGTTATGCATCTGCATTTTGTTTCATTTTGGAAAGACAGTAGTATCTATTGGTTGACATGTAATTTTTTTTCTCTTGTTTCAGAAGGCTAGGGCAGACCTGGCTGAGCTGAAAAGAATTGAAAAGAATGCGGACCAAATTGTGCAGGTAAAAGCAAGAAATGGTGTTAATGCATCTAAAGTTTGTTGATTTTTGATAAGACCTAACATAGTTGTGCTTGACATGTCTTGTCTTGTCATGTTTCAGAGTATTAAGACTGAAATAGCTAAGCTGGAAAGAGCTAAGATGCGGGAGGAGCTTAAAAAGGCTAAGATGATGGAGGAACTTAAGAAAGCCGAAGGACGATGTACTGTTGGAACGTGTTGTGAATCGCAGGAAGAATCTGTGTGGAGTTTCATTTGAGAAAATGCTTCAGAAGAAACCAATCTGATTTGGTGCAGAGAATGACCAAGTAGCTCAAGGTTTTGATGTTTCTGGTCTTATTTAGCTCTTTAGCTTTTGAGTGCTCTTAGTAATGAGTAGTATATAGATCTTAAATTTTAATCCTTGAATATGTACCAACTTTTGAGTATCACTATTTAGTCTGTTTTGTTCTTGTGAAATATGTTGTAGCAATATAACAAAAAAATATCCCAGCACATGGCGAGCAAAACAAGAGACATGAATATATCTTTGTCCTTGTATGAAATTTTGCTGTAATCTCAAATTTAAGTCTTGCAGTTCACTGATGCAAAACTTTTTGTACATCAAAAGAAACAAGAATTGGATTACATTTCAGCCACCAAAGAGCAGAAAGTTACATCAAGAGAAACAAGAATACAATCAATCACTTTGAGATTAACAATTTGAGTTACATTTTTCCTCTGGATACAGTCCTAAGTGAGGTATGAACAAAAGCAAGTACAGTATACGTACGTAGAAGAGAGATATGAAGAATCTGTGTGAAGAACATGTGATTGTGAAAAAAAGAATGAATCGTAAACTGTCGTGGACATGGCTTTATTCTTCTGTCCTGCCAACGGTTTCAAATGAAACTGGCTTCTTTGTTTGGACTTTCATGTTGTTTTGGAGTTGTAAGAAAGAAATCTACCTGATGATAAAAAGGTCAGACTTTGTCAAGAGTGGTTTAGAGGATTCGTCATGTTGCTGCTCTGTTTGTCTTAGTTGGTGGACTTGCAGAAGAAGCAGATACTGTTGACCCAGCTCTTCTTCGGCTTACTTCTTTGAGATTTGGTGTTTCTTGCCTCCACGAGATCATTCATGTATTGAACCACGGCCTGAGAAGATGGCAAAAAAATCATGAATCAATCATCCATGACTGACACAAACCAGACATATGTCGTAGAGATAAAAACGAACCTGAGCGCCTTTTTCGGTTATATCCCTTGGAAGCTCTTCAAGTGGATTTTGCTGAGTGCGAAGAACACGAAGCTGTGAAAGCGCTTTGAACGAGTAAGGAAGGAGACGGATCTGGTTATTGCTCATATCAAGCTCTTCTAGCATCTCAAGGTTGCCTATTAACCCCGGGAGTGATCTCAGGTTTGCAAAATTGTTCCCAACATTAAGCTTAACAAGCGTTTTGGCATAGCATAAGCTCTCTGGTACTGACTCAAGCTCGTTGAAACTCACGTCTAGCTCCTTGAGGTTAGCCATGGAGGACATTGTTGTCGGTAGCTGCCGAATGTTATTGTAACGGACGTTCAGAATCTCTAATGTAGTTATCTTCCCAACAGCTTCAGGGAGAGCTTTAAGCCTGTTGTAATCTGCACGTAGCTCTTTCAGAGAAGCACAACCAGAGATACTATGCGGAATCTCTTCGATATTGTTCGTTTCAACATCGAGCTTCTTGAGGCTCACGAGAGAGCCGATAGATTCAGGGAGCACGGTGAGGCTGTTAGAGCTCAAATCAACTTCCTCGAGATTGATCAATCTACTAAATGCTGATGGCAGAGATGATAACTGGTTTCCACTAAGATTCAAGTTAACCAAGTTTGCCAAATCTCCTATACACTCAGGAAGCTGGCCGATTCTGTTCGAATGCAAATCGAGCTTTGTCAAGGACAAAAGTCCTCCTATTGTTCCCGGTAAAACCATGATGCAATTCTCAGACAAATCTAGCCTAACCAGACTCGTTAACTTGCCTAAAGAATCTGGAAGCCATTCCAGCTGATCCATCAACTTGTGCTGTAGATTTAGCTCCTGAGTAGCTTTCTTGGCAGATACTTCAATCAAACTAGCAAGTTTTATGAGACTCAGTTTCTCCCCATCATTGCCTACACATATAATCATTAGACTACAATTAGAGACGAAACAGATTCCACTGGAAAACAATCTAACCACACAATTATGAATCTTGAGCTCAGTTTTTATCTAAAAGTTTCACATTTCATGGCCTAAAACATATGCAAACACTATTTGAATCTTAAAGCTCACTTTCTATCCAAAAGTTGAAAACTTTTCCATGGCCTACACATATATGATGGTTCCCACTCCAATAAGATTCCTATGGAAAGCAAACGAATCATGAAACTTCAAGATCAGATTCTATCTCAACAGACATTTCAAACTCACCGGTGACTTTCTTAGACTGAAGTGTTGAATCCGGAACCTGAGGCCTGCGAGGAGCTAATAACCCGTCGCTGTAAAGCGAAGATTTGGGTTTCGTCACAAATGTATCGTCGCGAGTGAACATTTCCTTGGATTTTACAGGCGCCTGATCGGAACAATACAAACTCTTCGCCGGAGAATCAGAAGAAGAAATAACCGGCGCAGGCCGAGTCACCAGAGCGGTAGAGTCAACATTGGAGGAAGGCTGCGAAGGAGCAATGCAATTGGAAGCTCTCTGAATCAAATCGTCGAACACAACGTGTACAGATTCGAGATCGACAAGCTTCGTGGCTTCTCTCTTCTGTTCTTTGCTCTGGAAATGAACAAGACCTCGCTTCATCTCTTGCAACACGTCGAAAAGCTCCTGAGGAACATCGGAGCTTTTCTTCTGTTTATCAATGGCTTCCAAGCGACTCTGGTCATCTTTTTCAACGTTCTGTATCAGAGAAGTCGCGGCTTCCACGTCGTCGATATCTGGTCTCGACGGTAAAGATCTATGGATTCTCATGATTTCTTCCACCACCTGATTCCTCGAATCCAAACGCTTTTCCATATTTACAAAATCAAAATCCACCAATCTAAGAGATTTGAGAAGGGAAAGAAGAAGATGGATTTATGAAGAAGCCAAAAAACAAAAAAAATGTTCTTGTTTATCGCCTCAATAATACACAGCTGTTTCCATCATTCTCTCTCTCAAAATCTAATTATCTCTCTGTCAAATTTTGCTTGCGATCTTGTTTTCTCTTCCGTCTTCTCATTCTTCGTCACTTCTCTTCTCTCCCTCTCTCTCTCGACCTGCAAAATAATCAATTTAATAATTTTGAAACTATATTAGTATAATCACACCTGTCACTCTTTTATCCGTCATTTTATGTTTAGCTGAAACTGATAACTTTGTTAATGTCAAGGAGCGAAATAAACAATGATTAAGTATTAACACGATCGTATAATGTGGACATTGTGGAGAAGAAAACATAAAACAATGATCATTTTATAATATGAGGAATTAAATAAAGTGATTAGTCACTATCAGTTTATCTATAAACGCGACGTATGTCAGTATGTCACGTTCTTTCCACTTTCTCGTCTTTTTTCTTTTTCAATTTCATTAACAAATGCCATGCACTATATATTTTTATTTTTAATGTTCAGATAGTATTGACACAACTATATTTAACCTTTTTCTTCTTTTCTTTTCTAACAAGTGAAAAGTGAAAAACTAAAAATGAATCAGGTTTTATGATAAGCTAAGAACTATATCAAAGCTTTTGAAACAAAACAAGAACCAAGTCCTTTTTGGATGCGAACCAGGAAACGAAGGAGCACATTACTCGGTTTGCATGTAAAGCTGTCCTCATTTGCTTATCTGTTTACGACCTAGAAAACATGGGAATCGAAGTCACAAAAACAAGCAAGGAAATGTTGAATCAACATATCCAATTGGATTTTGATTTCGGCGTATAAGAATCAGACAAAAAATAACTATAGTTCCACAACTACAGCTGCGTTTGTTTCATTAGTAAGACAATTTTTTCAATGTAAGACACAATTTGTTCATTAGTCATATCACTAGCAATGTCCAATTATTTTGGTGTTTGTGCATGTAGGGCAGAATATTGGTGTTTCAGGTTGAAGATGGCTTCTATGAATGAGTACACAATGCTGTTCAAGTGGATGATGCAGGCTGATGGCGACTCTTTTGATTCAATCACCCTTGTTCATCTCTACAAGGTACAATCTCTGTAAGAAAACGATTGCTTTTTGTTTGTTTGTCATTTGTATGAAATTTTTGTTCACTTTATTTCTTTTTCATAATAATTATTATATTTTACTGTTTCTGTTCAAACCAGCAATTGGAGCTGGTTTACAAAGAAATTAACCGAGGCAAAAGCTTAACCGGCTGCACATTTAACCTAATTGAGTTACTTACTTGTCTAATTGAAATGAGAAAGAGAAAACATGGCAATCGCTGCACCGTCTTATCAAACCAAGTTTACAAATAATAATGATAATCACTGCGTATTGAAGAAATACTTTGACCTACTTGTTAAACCAACTTTTTTTTTTAAAAACCAGATTCACAATTATTTTCATGAAAAACTTTAAACTTTAAACTTTAAACACAACAACATCATGCGATCGCCGACTGGTGGTTTTTACCGACCGACCAATTTAATGTTTTCATTTACATATAATGGGCCCAGAAAATTAAGGCCCAGCCAACAAAAAGAAGAAGGAAATGAACCGTGTGGCCCATTATGCATAGTAGTCATTGGCCCATCGCCGTATTACACGAGACATCTCCTTCCTCTACATTACACAGAAAAAAAAAAAAAAAACCCTCTCAGATCTAAGAAAAAATGGATAACGGTGGTTACGGCGGAGCTTTGAAAGCCTTTAGGGGCGGAGGTACAGTGACATTTCGCGAGAAGACCAGTGGTCGCAGATTCGTGGGATTTATACGTTATTTCAACACACAAAATGGGGATTTTACGATAAAGTCAGGTAATTTTACGAAAGTAGGAATTGCAGTAGATTAGGTTTTGAACAGAGAGAAAAGGTTTTGAACGATTCATTGGGTGTTTAACATTTTCCTGTGATTTGACAGTAAAGAGCACAGATGCAAGTGGAGTGTTCCATGAACATGAACATGACCTTGTAACGAGCAATCTCTCTCAAATTGTGGTACTTGAATGTTTTTATTGTACAGTTAATCTCTCTCTTTATACAATAAGACTCTAAATCTTGCTTACCTTAACCAGGATGTGCAGGTGTTATCAGCTATGGCGCGAGACCCTGAACGTGAGGTAAATCTTAGATTTATACGATAAGGTGTTATCATCTTTGCGCTTGAGAACAAATAGACTAAGTTTTGAATGCTTTTCACAGCATCAACTGACTTATGATGCTGACTGTCTGATGCCGGCAAAGAGAATGTTGGATCTGACTGTGGAAGGACTTCAAAGCCTGTTGATCTCTGAATGTGGAGAGAGAGAGAGAGAGAGAGAGAGAGAGAGAGAGAGAGAGAGAGAGAGAGAGAGAACAAAACTTGCTCTTATTTCCAGCGATTATTTAAGGAAAGCAACCTTTAAGAAAAGAAAGAAAGGTTTAATGAAAAAAGTGAACGAGCACTCAATTCTATGTGACATCATCTACAACTCCATTCCTGACGTGTGGCCATCAAAATGCGTTGTTTCGGAATTCCGGGCGTTGCCGGTGTTGGAGCAGCAGAAGAGAATGATGGACCAAGAGACTTTCCTCAGACAACGGATGGCCAAAACGTCTATTACTTTTTAGTAATTTATTTATTTTATCTTTCCTCAGATAGCCAAATAAATTACGCGTGTTAGTAATTTATTTCTTATACCACAGGTATGCATTATCTTTTTGATTCAGTAGAGTTTATTCTGTAAGTGTTTTTTTATATTATACTAGCCAGAAAAAAGGAGTTTCAGGCGAAAAGATGTTTTTAGTAAAACCAAATTACTCCAACAATAAATAAAAAAAAAAAAGTGAGAGAACGAATCGAAATCAATTTAGGTAGTAGAACATATGAAAATGTGTTGTCCCAAATTACAATCTTTTGCATATAGCACTGGTTTCGAGATTCTTTTGTTTTAAAATATATTATTGATAATATGAATGCAAATCCAGCCTCGTCATGGACAAAAGCCCTCCTATGTTTGTCGGTATTAACTACCATGATGCAATATGCAAGTCGACTTCATGTAACATTTAAAATGATTTAGTTTATGCATATAGTGAGAATAGGTCTTGTCCTAATATAATGTCCTGAACAAAGTACACTTAATTTAGTTTATTAGTATTTTTGTTACCACCAAATGATCATATTATTACGTTAAAAAATATTTTTAGCACGATTGATTATGGCTAAACGTAATTTTAACAAAATCAAAATAGAGGTCGAACAAGAAATATTTTTTGCCTTCTGGTTTATGAGGTCTGTTTTTTTTTTATATTAAATCATTCTTCTTGAACTTAAGAAATGTAAGGTTTTCTCCCTAGAAGTATATCAACTTTAAAACATATTCTCATTCCTGACTTCTTTGGTGGACTCACAAAATGTTGAAATGATGCTCATTTGATACATGTTTAGCCACTTGAATATATATATATATATAAATGCATTCTTACAAAGACGGAATATTTTTTTTATAATATACAAAAATAGAATAGTAGTATTTTATTATAAAGCATTGCATATCCATTGCATATTGACCAATAAATCACCACATATTTTTTCTTCTCAATTTGCGTCACCATAACTAAAAGGAAAAAAATTCATTCTTATCCGAAAACAAAATTTATTTTAGAAAATGAAGAATAAAATCTTAATTTATTTTCTAAGACATAAAACATACTTGAAAGTGTGCTAATGTCAAAAGGAAAAAAAAATACTTCAAAGGTAGAATATCTTTTAACAATCTATCATACATGCATTTGATATCTACAAAATATTATGTGGAACCTCTCTAATTCAATAATTACTGTTTTCATATTCTTAAAAAAATGCTTTTATACCAACTAGTAAGCTGATACTAACCCGATAACGTAAATATAGGGTTAGTATCAAACTATTACATCTCTATGTTTTCACATGCTATGATGAATTCTTATTTTAAAGAATCATATGTAGACTAATTATATATATATATATACACGGACTAGTTAATAAAATTATATAACAGTGAGAAATTAAAGCATAAATTGTCTGATAAAATTAGGACATTCAAAATTATTTTCAATATTTAAATCATATTATAATGTCACTTACTCCGTAAAATAAAAAATGTTTTATATATTTGTTGAAGTTTCGGAGGTTTTACTAAAACCATGATTAACAGTGGTATCTTTCCACCATTTTTACCTCGGTATCACAAAATTTATATTAGTATTTAATTAAAAGTATCTTAAATTTTTTAAAAAGCATCTTATATAAAAGATGTTAAGATACTTTTCTTAAGTTTTAACATACTTTTAATTAAATACTAATAAAAATATTGTGTTTCCAAGGTAAGATACTTTGATAACATACTATCAATAATCATGTTCTAAGATTTTAACTGTTTTAAACACATGCGATGTTTTCGTTTGAAAATAAATTAAAAATCAATAACGATTTTCAATTTAAAAATATTTTATCAATCAATGATCCATATTCAAACATGCATATATACATATCAAAATATGATAGCAAATATATGTTATTATATAAAGCTAGATATCGATCGGATGATGATGGCATGTGGTGATTTATAAAATTATTGATAAAACAGTATCGAGTTTTATCATTAGATAAAATAATAAAATAGTAGTTTCTTTATATCAATTCAATAAGATAGTTATATATGATTAAAAAACATTACATCTAACTCAAATAGAAATAAAAATCTATTTTTTAAAAATTTCGGGTTTTCAATCTTATTTTATTTATTTTAAAAGTGATGTGATTTTGTTTCTGTAATTTTTTATATGAATAGTTTAATATTAAATTAAAAATATCATGTATATGCGGAACTTGATCTAGTATTATTATAAAAAACGGAAATATAAAATTATACTAATGTGGCCTAGATTATATACCATATGGTTTGACTAGATAAAATTTAACAAATAATAATAAATACCTAGAGATTTTCTCTAATTTAAAATTCAGTTCAATTGGTCCATGAAAATAACAACGCATTGTACCCTACAAAACTAAATCTTATATATATTGAACCTCTGTATAACTCTTTTGATATGATTACATTGATAAATCATTTAACATCGATCACAAAAACAGAGAGAAGCAAATAAACACTCAACTATCAGTAGGCCTAAGAGAAACACAAAGTTTACTTATGTTGTCTCCAATAATTCAACGAGCAAAAACCTTTAAGAATAGGAAGAAAGAGTTAGTTAAGAAAGCGAACCTTTATTAAACTTTTTTTACTAAACCTTTCTTTCTTTTCTTACAAGTCAATGAACTCGCGTTTCTCTGCAAATCAAGAATATGTTCAACTATAAATTTTTTTTTTCTAAAAATGTTATGATTAAGGCTAAGAGTATGGTCAGAGGCAATTGTTTCATCTAATTCTTTAACAATTTGAAATCTTTATTTGACTATTATCGCAGGAGTACTATAAATCGCAGACTCGAGATCTTGACGAATTCAAACTCTACAAGTAATGGTTGAGTAGTTATTTTTTTTTTTACACCATTTTTGGCATGTTCAATTGTTCATTTTTTTTATCATGACCACTTGTTTAGATCTTCAAGAATGAAATGCGCAGATATTATCAACGTATTCGTATAACTCGAATATTGGTTACTTCGCTCGAATATATTTGTTGGAGTAGTCAAAGTAAGAGCATCTGCCTGTTGATAATATGTACTTTTAACTTCATTTCCATCTAAATATTTTTAGTCGGGCCGGGATTAACGTTTTTTCAAAAAACGGAGATTAATCGGAGATTAATCTAGGATGAAATTTTGACCATATTTTATATATTTTTCAAATATTTTCATATATATAACACATATTAAAACAATTTTCAAAATTTTCACCTATTATGCGAATAATATCAAAGCTTTCTATAAAAAAAAGTTAAAAATTAAAAAAAAAATCAAAGCTTTCCTCGATTTTGTCGCTTTAACTTACCATAACAGCCCACATGCTTCTCACGTGCTCACTTCTCTTTCAATTCACACCCTCACACCCTCGACTGTATCGCACTCCATCACGATCGTAAAACTGAAAACCCTAGATCTAGACAACAGAGGAGCGACGGTAGATTGAGGCGGTGACGGAGAATGATGGATGACTTATGATGGTCACCAGATCTGGAGGATCCGGTGGATTGGGTGGGTGAGGCGGTGAGAGCACCACAACAACGGAGCCGACCCGACGACAGATCTGGCGAAGGTCGTAGTGACAATAAAGCTGAGAGCGAAGATGCTTCCCACATCACAAAACTGAAAACCAGAGAGCAAACGCTCCGGCAACGAGGAGACGGCGGAAGACGACGAATCGGGAGACTTCTGTTGGCCAGAGAAGGAGGAAAAGAGCTGCTTCACGAAGAGGAGAACAGATGTGGCCGGCGTTTTTTCGAAGAAAACGGTTTTCCTCGGTCAAACCTCGTTGACCAAACAGTGCATCCGATTACCATTAAACGCAACGGTGGCCGTCCGATTTGCGATTTTTTCACCGATTAATGGCCAAATCGGGCGTTTTTTTTAACACAGATTGGTCTAAATGTGCTATAATTATATTTAAGAAATAAATTTATCAAAATAAAAGAAAACCATAAAAAAGATTGGGTGATTTTTTTTTTTTTTTAATCTATAAACAATTAGTTGATTACTGGAAGAAAAAAAAAGTAAAAACACTGGCAAAGTGGCAATACGATTAACAAAAGGAAATGCAAGTTTTCCCCGAGCGAAGACTTGCTCAATATCGTGATGGAAACTGTATAAAGATTCTTCAATCTAATCACTGGAAATGTATTAGCTCGCTCAATATCGTGAGGGAAACTACGAAGATTCTTCATATTCTGATAATTGAAAATGTTGTACAAAGAAGATTTCTATTGTCAGATTTAAATTGAACCATTGTTGATACACCATAAACAAATTTTAACTGGTGACTGGTATTGTCAATGTTGATTTATATGAGGTTATTATCAATAGATTATAGATATAAATTTGATGTCATCGATAAGAATATCAAATTTATATCTACCATGACATATAAGTCGATATTGTCAAGAGTCTCAAGACCCATCCTAGACCGACCTCAGTGAAAATTAGTATATGGGCCCAAAAGTTACGCGGCCCATTCTTAAACAAAACTCTTATATAATTAGTAATTACTTTATTTATAGCCTCATAAGTCGTCAAAATAAAATGAAAGATATCTATACTATTATTATTACTAGGTTTGAAGCGGGGTTATTTGCGATAGTTTTCTATTTAGTTTTATTTATACTTATTTATTTGAATTATGATGATTTTGTGTTAACTTTCATATTTGTGTTATGTTTTGAGTTAACCCAACCACTAACACTAAAAAAATAAGAACAATTTATTTTTTATTTTCTTTTATTAGAATGCTAACATCCCACTTTATTTCGAGTTTTCTATTTCTAAATCTGTTATAAATATTATATTTGTTTATTTCTATCAGACTATAAACATCATTTCAAATGTGAGGTTATTTATTTAATTAATCATCATTTCTATATTTTTAAAAATATGTTTAAATTGGTTTCCTTTGCTGTTCTGTATATTACTGAAATGTTACGGTTATGTTTATTTAAAAGTTTTTAGTTCTATTTCTTCCTAAGATTCGACAATTATTTCTATGATTTGTTAATATTTTCATGAATAGTTATTATCTTTCTAATATAAAAAATTGTTCTCATAACCACACTCAACCATTACCTTCTCATTGACTTTTTGAACCGTGTTGTTTTCCATGCATGTTTTTACAGTGTATATAGTTTTCTTTCCAATATTTTAGAAATTTCATATCATGTATCTCTACTTTTAGCTTTTTTTTGTTCACATATAATACAAAGTAACATATAGATTCTCAACCTAACTTAAAACTATATATTTTATTTTTCATCTTGAAACTATATATTTTATTTTTCATCTTGAAAGTTAAAAAATAATGATTTCAGTTTGTAACACTATATTTAACTTAAATATGTTTTGTATAACTCTATTACATTCTAAAAATGGTCATATGTATTTTTCATTAAAAAATGAGTCTTTTTATTTCTATTATAAACGTTTTCAAATTTTTAATATTCAGTTACAAACAAACTTATAATTTTTATATCATTATTAATTTACAAACAAACTTATATTATTTCATTTATCTTTATTATTTTAAACATATTAATTTATATATATATGCTTGATTCATTAATTTTAGTTTTAATGCTTGTCATTTATTATTTATTTTTTATTTTTTATTTTCTTTTATTTCACACTTTATAATTAATTGTGGGGTCATAATCTCCATAATTTTATGCTGATGTGGATAGCCTAAGATGAGAGAGCAACTCCCTAATTATATATAAGATTTAAAGATGAGGAATTTCAATCTTAAGTTTGCAATAGAACCGACACAAAATTTACTCAGAAATTACTACGTGAATAATTAAACAACTTTTTTAATTTGAAATTCTTATCTAGTTCCAAATCATTATGTGTGGTGAGGAAATTTGTGCTAATTCAAAATATCCTAGCTAATATGGAATTTAAAACGGATCTGACAGTGCTTATTGCTGAAAGCCTGGAATAATTGGGATAGGACTAATTTTTTTTTTTTTTTTTTTGCCAGCAGGACTAATTTTCTTTAAAAAGTATATTCTGCATCATACAGTCATACACCAGGTAGATACTTTGAAGCATATCTACCAATAATTAATATTTTCACAGCAACTATATTGTACGCATGCATCAAAGGGACGAGATTTATTATTAATACTACTATAATCTACAGTGCTTCAATTCATGGTTACTTTACAGATCAATATCCCACATATAAAATAATGATAATCATAGAAATGTATTGAAAAGAAATCTTTGACCAACTTATAAGAAACTTTTATTGGCTGTAATTAATATTTTTTATCTTTAAATTACAAAATAGTGTCTCTAATTAAGAAAAGACAAATCTTCGTACCCCCTCCTTCACTATGTATATATAACACAACACATACACGAACTCAATACACATGTACAACACAAACAAATAAACAAACAAAACGAAAAGCAAAAAAAAAAAAAAAAAAAAAAAAAACCNAACATCCATCATGACGAGGAGTAAGGTGAAACTTGCTTTTATTACCAACGATGCTTCGAGGAAATCAACCTTTAGAAAAAGAAACAAAGGTCTGCTGAAGAAAGTGAACGAGTTATCGACTCTATGCGGTATCTCTGCATGCGCCATCATCTACAGCCCCTACAACACCATTCCCGACGTGTGGCCATCAAATGCCGGTGCCCAAAGCGTCATTTCGGAGTTCCGGGCGTTGCCGGTGTTGGAGCAACAGAAGAAAATGATGGACCAAGAGACATTCCTCAGACAGCGCATAGCCAAAGCTTCGGAGCAGTTTAAGAAAGAGAAGAAGGAGAGCAGGGAGCGGGAGATGACTGAGGTCATGTTCCAATGTTTAGACGGAAACATGGGTATGTTTAACCTAAATATTGTAGATCTGAATGATTTAGGGTATCTGATTGACCAAAACCTGAAAGAAGTTTACCGGAGGATCGAGGTTTTGGGGAGTTCTGCCATGGAGGTCGGTGAATCCTCCAATGCTGCTGCGGCTGCGGCTCCTTCCCAAGGGTTTGGAGTCGCTCTAGCCGGTACGGTTCATGAGGTTGGTTCTTACTCCTCATCGGCAGGTGCTGCGGCTTTATTTAACTCTATTCAGCAGCAGCAGCAGCAGATTCTTCGTCCGGGGGCTCCAAATGTTGGACTCTATGAGCAACCTTGGAATCAGAACCAACAGCAAAGGTTTGTGGAGATGATGAACCATCCTCAGCATGTGACTGTGAGTTATGCGGGTGAGCAAATGGGGTTCCAGTTCATGGGTGATAACCACCAACCACAGCAGCAGCAGATCCCCGGTGATTCCTCCATCGCTCCGGCAGCCGTCGGCACAAGCAGTACGAACCCCGTTACCGAGCCAAATCTCACCAATAATATTTGGTTCTCATAGGACTTAATTATAATAAAAAAATTTATGATTACTCAAGTGTTTCTTTTTGTATTTTTTTATGAACTTGCATTGCAATTTCTTTTCGTTATTAATTTATACAGTTCTATTTCATATTGTCAGTCTGATTATTGTTTTTTTTTAATGCTATGGATTTGTGATACGATCTCACTTTTATAGTTTTATTGTGTGTGTCATATATTTTCGACGTGATAGTTTATTTTGGCATTTTCCGTTTTATATTTAAATGATCTCTATACACGGGCTTGGATATTCTGTTGTAGTATAAAATTATACTATATTTTAATTAAAAACCGTTAACAATAAGAATAATTGAGTATATATATATATAGTTATCTTAAACTTTCAAAGAAAAACTTATCATCCTTAGAATTCCGTACGCCAGTGTTGATGACGGAGCATGACAGGGACATCTTTGTTATTTATACACAAAGATATAACAGCAACCCAACGACGGTGTTTAAGCTAAACTTGAAACAAAATGTATGGGAAGATAAGAGAGATCTTGGAGGCTTGACAGTATTTGCAAGTTTCAGCTCTTTCATATGATCCAGTCTCTCGGTGGAGGAGAGGAACATAATATATCCATCGCTTACTGATACTTATGGGAAGTTAGGTATGGCATGTCTAGCTGAGTCGCACCTCACAACATCGCTTAATTTGTTGTGACTTCATCATCATCCCAAATGAAGTAGTTGTTTTACTTTTGTTTCTATGTACGTACCTCGTCCTCGTGTCATATTAATCCAAGCTTTACATTGTGACTTTGTTTCTTCAGTAAGATCTACATGCAAAAGCTGGAACGATTTATCTAACGATGGCTTCTTTACAAAGAAGCTCTTTAGCATAGCAGAGGAAAGGGAGCTTCTGGTGGTCATTAAGGTGGATTTTACGGTTTATTTAACACTTGGGTATTGGAGAACCTACAGACAAACGTTGTCGCCCACTTGTGTACTCTTTTTGTTCCAGACTCGGTGCAAGTTAAGCAAGCTACATCATAGCGTCTTGGCTGGAAAGGACCACCGAATTATCGGTTTTGGATGTAGTTTGATTTTATACATCTTTTTGAGTTTCTCAACAAGAGTCCCTCAACAATAGGAAAATGAATTTCAATATATTATAGAGTGAAGTGGTATCTCAAATAATTAAGATACCCACTCAGATATTTATAACAATTAATAAAACATTCTGAAACTTGCAGAAGTTTTTGAAATTGTTTACTTAGTTTTCGTAACGTTTACGTGTTTATCCGGTAATAAAATTGTTCAGCTTAATTACTCTATGAAATAGTTAGTATTTCTCATATATAGCCTCTTAAGTCGTGAAGAAAAAATGAAAGAGAAAGGTAAAAATGGTACAATCCCATTCCACTGTTTTGTTTTTTTTTTTTCATACAAATGCTCATAATAAAAGTTTATGAAACCAGTTTAAACCAGGAATTTAAATCTCAAATTTGCAATAGAACCGACACTAAATTTACTAGCTCATAAATTAGTAAGTGGATAGTTAAACCAAAAAAGCTTTTGAAATTCTTATATCCAAATTATTATGTGTGTGTGAGGAAATTTGTGCTAAATCAAATTATCCTAGCTAATATTGAATTAGAAACGGATCTGACCGTGGTTATTGCTGAAAGCCTGGAAAAATAATTATTTTGTGATAGGACCAAAATAATTTGTGCTGAAAGCCTGGAATAATATTTTTGGGATAGGACCAACACATAATTTGTGGTGAAAGCCTGGAATAATCTTGGGATAGAACCAATATATTTGTGCTGAAAGCCTGGAATAATTATTTTGGGATAGGACCAATATAATACACCTGGTAGATACTTGAACCATATCTACTAATAATTAATATTTTCACATCAACTATATTGTACGCATGCATGCATCAGACGATATTCATATGACTAATACTTTTAGAGAATATCTATATCTACAGTGCTTTAATTCATGGTTACTTTACAGGTCAATATCGCACATATAAAATAAAGAAAATAATGATAATCACAGAAATTTTACAGTATTGAAAAGAAACTTTGACCTACTAATTATTAGAAACTTAATAAATAATTTTTTTATTCTTTTGACTAGCTTTAAATTACAAAATAGTGTCTCTAGTTTAAAAAAAAAGACAAATCTTCGTGAACCCCCTCCATGTACACTATATAACACAACACATCCACGAACTCGATACACAACACACAAAACAAATAAACAAATCCAAAGACAAAAAGAAAAAAAAACACTATCATGGGAAGGAGTAAACTGAAACTTGCTTTCATTTCCGACGCTAGGACGAGGAAAATCACCTTTAGAAAAAGAAGCAAAGGTCTGCTGAAGCAAGTGAACGAGATATCGACTCTATGCGGTGTCTCAGCATGCGTCATCGTCTACAGCCCCGACGAGTCCAATCCCGACGTGTGGTCATCAAATGCCGGAGTCCAAAGCGTAGTTTCGGAATTCCGGGCGTTGCCGGTGTTGGAGCAACAGAAGAGAATGATGGACCAAGAGACTTTCCTCAGACAACGCATAGCCAAAGCGTCCGAGCAGTTAAAGAAAGGGAGTAAGGAGACCAGGAAACGGGAGATGACGGAAGTCATGTTCCACTGTTTGCAAGGAGACATGGGTATGTTTGATCTAAATCTCTTGGATCTAAATGATTTAGGTTATCTGATTGACCAAAAACTGAAAGATGTTAACCGGAGGATCGAGGTTTTGGGGGATTCTGGTGGGGAGATCGGTGAATCCTCCAATGCTGCTGGGGGTCCTTCTGAAAGGCTTGGAGCTGCTCCAGCAGCTACGATTCATGAGGTTGGTTCTTGCTCCTCATCGACAGCTGCCGCGGCCCGCGGGTTTCTTTAACCCCATTCATTTATCAGCAGCAGATCTCGGGAGATTCCTCCATCGCTCCGACAGCCGTCAGCTCAAGCAGTAAGACCCCCGTCACAAGTCAAGATCTCAACCACCAATATATAATTCCGATAGGAATTTCGAGAGTTGATGTGATGTTTACAAATAATAATAATAGTAAAAAATGTATGATTTCTCAAGTGCTTCTTTTGTTGTTGTTCTTGCAATTGCAATTTATTTTCTTTAAATCCTCGCTTTTGTATCATTCTGGTTCTATATCATTGTCAGTATGATTATGGTTTTTAATGTTATGAATTTTTTTATATTACTACTGTCAGTACTTTAGTTGCTCTTCTTTTTTTTCTTTTTTGGGAAATATTTCTGTGATATAAGACAAGGGGATTCAAAAACTCCCAATGTTCTTCAGATTATGACCTAAGTTCCAGAAAATGAGGACACGCCGTCGTACATACACGGTAGCAACTCCGCTGTCATTGTTCCCCGAAGCCCTAACAGTGAAGCCCATAGTTTAAGCACTTCCAGTGAGTTTTCTTTTTGCTATTCCTCTTAATCGAAATTCCAAGGGTTTAGGATCTCTCACTTGAGGTTTTTCTTCTTCTTGTAACCATTAGTTGCAATCCAAAAGCTAAAGGAAACCGTGGACCAAAGAAGAAGAGGAAGTGTATGATATAGAAATTGGTATTGAAAGAGTGAGTACAAGTGGATATGATGGCCAGGATTACAAGATGAAATTAACGGCTGTGATCTAAAGTTGGATTTCATTGAATTAAGATTAAGGTTTTGGTGTTGCTTGTTGTCACAATTTTTCGTCATATGTATTATTAACGTCGCTCTTAATCTTTGTTACATTGTTCTATTAGGTTTGATCGAGATAACCAAATCAAATTATTTAGAATATGTCAATTCACCAATCTATTTCATCTAATATTTTACAAATTGTCAATTGTTGTTTACTAGAGGAGTAAGTCTTTCGATGAATTTTTGTTTTAACCAAAAGTTAAATACATACATTAGACACATGTAAACAACTAGACATGGCTTGGACTAGCCAAATATTTTGAAAATCATCAAATATTATTCCAACCGGTGATGTTACAATAGGCCATAACCATGGATTTTAATTAGTGTAATTGTTCCAATAGTGAATGTTTGACCAATTATTTGGATGCTCGATGTAAATATAGAGAACGTGCGTTTTTCGTACATTTGAGTTCCAAATTTCTCTATTACCAGAATCAATCAATCAACAAAACAGTTACAATCTCTAATCCTTCACCTTGTGGGCTTTGATATGGACGAGTTTCTTATAATAGATTTAAAGCGACATCAGGAAGAAATCAGTGAATTATGTATTTTAAGGGTTTCAATTTAAAATTTGTCAGAGATTTCCCACATTTACATGAAGAAACCAAATCTCCCCAATGGATCGAGTCATTCAACATGTTCTGGTTGCTCGAGAGCTACGAAACTCTTGATTGTATTTTTTTCCTCTCCTTTTCATACTTTTTTATTTATAAAACTAAAATCATTTGATTTTGATTTTGATTTGTAATACTTAGGGAAGCCGTGGTTCTTCTACAACGATGACCCCGAAGTTATTATAAATTATGCCTATAAAACTCTTAATGTTAAACTCCTACACCCACACCCACACCCACACCCACACCCACACCCACACCTATACCCACTGGAAACATATATATTATATTTAGTGAGAAGTTTGGCTCAAACGAGAGCATTGAGTCTTTATGCAAGCACTTTGAAATACAGAAGCCCAAAGAAAACCACAGCTGCAGAAAAATCCTAAGACTCCTTAAGCTAATTCTAGCTCGGAGTGGAATGGATGTAGGAGGAGGAGGAAAAGGCAAAGTATAAGGCTAAAAAGGCTAAAAAGGATGCTATGACCGCTATGACTGAGATTACTGCTGGCTTAAACCGTGGAAAATATTAACAAGGAAGATTTCGTGTCAATCGATTCAGTCCTCTCGAAGCTTATGTTGAAAGTAAGAGCATTCGCAAAGAGATCATTATCTGTGGGCGCAGTGTTGTGCGAAGGTTAATGGAGGCCTGAGGCAAATTTTTAAAATTGATATATTTTAATATAACAAAAAGAAAAATATTTCAAATAATATTAAATATTCAAACAAATTTGTAATCTAGAAAAACTAAAAACATCATTTTTAAAATAAACTTTTTCAGCAAGCTCTTGTAGCCAAATTATTTAATACTAGGTCTAAGCCCGCGCGATGTGCGGGTCGTGAGTATTACAGAGTGTTTTGCTAATTTTTTTTTCTGACTTCGATCGTAGAAAGTAATAACAAATCCCTAAGAGCATGATTAATGGTAGTATCTTAGGGTAGATCTTAGTATAAATATGATTTAATTTAAATCAAAAAGAAAAAGAAAAAAAGAAAAGTTTTTTATATAAGATGTTTTAAGAATCGAATCTTGTGTTTATGTTCCTTTCTCTTTCCTCTTTTCTTCTCTTCTCTCTCTTCTTCTTCTCTCTTTCTTAAAATAATATTAACTAAGATACAATTTTCGTTTCTTCCAATAATCTTGCTCTAATGGCATTAGCATGTGTTTATTTTTTATTATTTTTTATTTTTGCTAATGGGTTCAATTGTAATAAACGTTCACTTGAAAGAAATGTAATTGGGAAATAAGTATTTCAAAGCAACGTAATGGAAGGGAACGTAATGCGGAAGCAACATAAATTGAAAGGAAATCATAGTGTCGAAAATGCAAAACAACCAGGAAAACAAAACATTAAAAACTGTGTAGCCTTCTCATTCCCCTTGTGCTTATTACGGGCGCTGTTTTTTGGTAGGCGTCGTATTCATTGTCTCCTCCTCAGATCCATCCTCCTTCATGTCTGCCATGCTTCTCTTGATATCCTTGGTCGTTATGGTTTCCTTGTTGAGACAATTGTAGGCAACTTAGTTTAAAGCTTTCAGCTGTATGATGTGCATGATATTAACAATTGTGTCGTGGCTGTAATACCTTAGAAGCAGTGGCAGGAAAAGTTGTTTCCATTTGGTGGTGTTCATCGCCGGTACCGACGGTGACGTCTGTTCCTTCGCCAACAGCCGCGACCTTGAGGAAATGTGGGATTTATGTGGTTAGTTTATCAAGCCCTCGTTACGCTATCACAACATAAAGACACACATATTGTCTACTTACAATGGGCCCTCCGGATGGAATCTCTGATGTAACACGTGTGACGGTGAACGACTGGAAGGAGGCTGTGAAGTTGAAGTTGGTGGTTTTGATTTGGAAATCATATGTCTTTCCCACCAAGTCATATAGGCACTGTGGAATTGCTTGAAACCGGGGAAGGAGTGGGATTTCCAGTTTCCTGTTGGATAATTGATACAGTCGCATGTATAATATTGTTATGTCGAAATCGGAAGTGTAATAGGGGAGATTTCATTTGTAGAGCGAGAGCGAGAGTCTGTCTTTTACCAATGACGCTGTCATTTCTTCAGCAGTTTTGTTTGTGAGTTTGCAGGTGGCGCGGTCAAAGATGACAAATGTAGTCTGAAAACCCTCAGCTTGAACCACTAAAGCGACTCTAAACCTGGCATGTCAAATTAGAGTGTTTCAAACCTTAAGGCAGTGAGGTGGTTGCAAAACAGGCAAGTTATCTAAATTTACAATTTTAGGTCTTTTACTTGAGGACTCGTACAGCATTTCTACCACTGCAGGTTGTACATGTGAAAGACGAAGTTCCCCTTATCAGTTTCTTGGATTCAAGTAGAGTGAACCTGTTGGTGAAGTTATTGATGCAAATTTGCCAAACGAAAAATATTGAATGATAAATAGCGAAAGTATATTTCATGAGCGTGGTATTACCCGCAAATAACTTGGGGTTAAGGCAGGTGTAGATGATAGTAACCGCTCTCTCACCTACTTCTTTGAATTGATTTCTAAACTCAGCTGCTAGGTTGTCCCAAGTGGTTAGACGGACTGTTGTTCCCCTGTTTGTAATTTTGGACATATTCTCGGAGTTAGTTGCTATCGATCAAGGATGAAAGTGTAATCTAGAATTGTGAAAATGGGAACACGAAGGTCTCAAATTGACAGAATCGAAACGGGAATACGAGATTATGCATTTCTTACTCTCGGAGTTGAAGAAGGATGACAATTTTCTGCGATGATGTTGGGTCTTTCAGGTTAGATCCCTGAACACTTAAGATTTGTCCTACAACATCTAAAAAAGAAATCTGATTGTAGTAGCTCTGAAACTGGTTATAATGAAATAAGTAGTCGTTTACCTGGTAATTCAAGTCATGTATTTGCGAGTGCCAAATATTCAGAATAAGTTAAAAGTCTGAAAATCTCAGACTTGATTGGAAAAGCATCCGTCTCTTCGGCTTCGATGGAAGTAGTGTCTGTGAATCTTATGGTATTGGTATTGTTCGTCACTTTAAAACGTTCGTACGCCAGAACGACTTCAAAGCTGGAGATGGAGTAAACACTTCCCTCTTCAAGGGACGTCTTGAACTGAGCTATCCGTCGGTGGTGTATAAAAGCCTGTATCATCGAGTCCTGGAAAAACAGTAATTGGAAACGCGGAACGCGGTGTGATGATAGAATTATGTTTTGAAAATTCGATATGGTCGACAAAAAGGGTGCATATGAATAGCTCACCTCACTATCGAGCAAGAGTAGGTCGAGGCTCGTTTTTTTTTGTAATTCCTAGCTTCCCACATTCTCATCAGGCGAACTGTGATGCTCTGCATCGTTGTTCTGAGTGCAAGATTGGCCACGCTCCGCTCTGGCAAATTCATCGAGGCAGCAGAGTGTCTTGGTGACATTGTTGTTGAGAGTAGCATTTGAGAAGTTGTAGGATTATAAGCATGTTGGCGAAAACCGTTTTAGACGTGACCGGAATTGTAAAAGAGTGAGGATGGATGGAATGTAGACGGAAAAGCTAAAGAAACTGTAAAGTTTACCTCGCTGCGGAGAGAAGTGTTAGAATGTGTAGCGTGTGAGATTTGCTGAGTGTTTGGGTGGTATTTATAGGCTGTCCCACAAAATGCGGGATCTTTGGTCTGCCGCAGGAGGTGTGTTAATGTTAGTGAATTGTTGTTGTTAATGGTTTTTAAGATATCCATGGTAGTGGAAGAGGCAATGGGAGAGTAAAAGAAGGTGGAGTAGCTGTATGGTGTGTTTTTCAAATTTATTACGCAAGTTATTCGCATTGATATGAAAATTTTTAATGTTTGGAGCCGTTATTTGAAAACGTATATATGCAGAACGTTGGCGGTGGGACTTAGTAAGTGTTTAGTGGGAATATTTAATTGTTTATGGTGGAGATCTTAATGTATGAGGGGAAGTTTGGTGTACCGTGTACGTGAAGTTTCAGTTCGGGTGACGTTTGAATCTTCAAAGCTGATCTTCTTGTATAATTTATGTCCGATGTGTAGGGTTAGCCAAATTTAAGATTTAATTTTTGTCCTATTTACTACTATAACTCGTCGAAACAATTTTGGTAATTTATATAATTTGTTCTAACAAATTTGTCTTTGTTCTGAGATTTATTTAAAACATTTCTTTTTCCAGCGCAATTTTTTGTGAATTGATTAGTTGTTATTAGTGAAAGTTTCGATTTTGTATCTAAATTGGTGATTAGACAATGTCGTTGAAACTACAGTTAACTACTAATTTAGATGCTGCGATCTACGAAATGAAAATCATGTATAAGCTTGTGTGCAGTTCCTAAGATAGTTGAGAAGCCTGCTGATATCTCATTATCAAAGCTTACGAATTTGTACATTCAAGCTAAAGAGCTGTACGGAAATGAAGTACGTAAGCCATTTCTTTATCATACCTGTTACAACGCGTAATAAATAAGTTAGTCTTTAATAGATTATGGACTAATGTTATGGATTAATCTATATATTTAAGCTTTGGTTCACTAATTTTTTTTTTTTAATAATGTTTTAAAAAATAGCATGTGGCAGCTGCAGAAGCAAAATGAAAAGCTGATGTGGCAGCTCCTGGAGAGAAGTTATCCTCATTTTATATAGTAGATTCTCATAAATTCAATTGAATTTTTTGGTTTTTTCTTTTTACATAACACCTATTTGTTAACAACTGTAACTGAGAATCTATATCTATATTTATATTATTTTGTTCAACCAAAAAATATATTTACAATATCTTGTCCGATTTTTTTATAACATTTGGAATTATTCAGTTTCCATTTAGGTTAACGATCTTTGTGTTCTTTCTTAAAAACCTAACTTAAAGGAAAAATAAAATAAAATATATATATATATATATATAAACATATAGAGGAATCGAACCTGCCACTTTGATTGAGGAACTTACTTACCAAAACCACTAGGCTGAAGTAAAATATAGCAAATGAGGGGCCCGGAAATTTATATACAAATGGGGCCTGTGGCACATGCCTTTTTGCTCACACGTTAGGCACGGCTCTGGGCGCAGCAACATGAACAGAGCTTTCGATGGTGATATTGTTTCCGTAGAACGACTCTTGCCTTGCGACCAATGCCAAGAGGAGAAGGCATTGTCTATAGCTGAAGAAGAAGGTTTCTTTTAATTATTATCTACATATATTTTAAACTATTAATTTGCTTGCATGAAGTTGTGTCAAAGTTTTCTTTCTTTGACATATCAGATTCAAATGCAGATGAGGAAGAGGATGACACTGTTCATTTGGCTCCAAACAGTGCTGATGATGCTCCTAGAACCTCGAATTTGTCCCAAGTAACTTCTGGGGATAAAAATGTTATCCCTGCTCGTCCATCAGGCCGTGTAGTAGGTGTTATCCGTAGAAACTGGCACTTGTGAGTTCACTTCTTGAGTTTGTTTTACATTTTTACCCTATCTACTTGCTGGTATTATTCTTGTTAACACATTGATGCATGATGCATCATATGAGTTCACCCAATACTCATATATTATTTACTGTTTTTGGTGTAACAATCAACAGTAGCTTTGCACTATTTTTCGTTTCTTGTTACATTTAAAAGAGACATTCAGATTTTTTTTTTTTTTTTTTTTTTATTTTTNACAACCAAATATATGCAACCGGAGATGTTCTCATCTTTTCTTGGCGTCCTAGCGAATCCGAATGGACCACACATCGCTTTCGTGAGAACGCTAAAGACACGCGCAGATGAGACAAATATGTCTTCTCCAATGGTTTGTTCTACTGTCTCAGTACCTATGGCCACCTTGGGGTTTTCGACCCGTGTGAAGCAACCTGGAATGTTCTTCCAGTGAAACCTCTTCCGGCCTTTTTTGTGAAGGAAATTTACCGGAAAAATACCGTAAGCCAGTGTTGATGACGGAGCATGAAGGGGACATATTTGTTATTTATACGAAGAGAGACAAGAGCAACCGGACGACGGTGTTTAAACTAAACTTTCACAAAATGTATGGGAAGAGAAGAGAGATCTTGGAGGCTTGACGGTCTTTGCAAGTTTCCCTAGCTCTTTTATATCCATCATCGCTTACTAATGTTCATGGGAAGTCTAGGTATGGAATCTACTGCTCCATCGGTGATGAGAAAAGCTCTCGTCCCCCTCCGAGATCGTGCGTGTCTACTGTCTAGCTCCGTAGCTTGGGTGGATCCACCTCACAACATCGCTTGATGTGTTGTGACTTTCATCATCGATCCCTTCGTGTTCTTGTCTTATGACTTTTATATGTGCTTTTTTAGGCTTCATTTGAATTAGTGCTTCTTAGTTACTATGTTGTACAAGGTAAGTTATAGTAATATTTAGATAAAAAGAATTCGTTTTCATTTGACTATATTAATTGTGAGATTAATTACAACCATGCAGTTCAATGCTGATTAAAGACAAATGTGTAGTTCAGTTTCGTAACTCATTCTCTTTAATTGGTGGAAGTTAATTAAGAAAAATTCGTTACATATTATTACGTTTGAATACATATTTGCTTTTTTGATAACCAACATTTCAAACATTTGATAAGAGCTAAAAACCCAAGATGCATGTGATCAAAACAGTAGTTTTTTTTTGTTTTTTTCTCTTCTGAGAACTGCTAATTCCATGCTTCCACCCATTATTAATGTCATTGAGGTCTATCGCATCAACAAGTTTTTTCAGTCACCTACTGATCAACAAGATTTATAGAACCGTCGTTTTCTCACAAGTTCCCAGTTCCCACTTACTAGACATTAGACAACATCGTTTCATCTCAACCTTTTAAGTAATAACAGTCCACTAGCTAAAAATATATATAGCAGCTAAGAGTGCTGGAATGGCCTCTGCCGTTCTTGAAACCTTTCAGTAGCATCCTCTGCTCCAGCCTCAAGATCAGACATCTCGTCTTCTTCTTCTTCTTTCTCTTCTTGTTTGTAGTATATGGTGTTAGAAGAGTGGCCAGTTGTCTTGGAACGGTGCAGAGTGGTTCCATATGAAGAGGGGGAGATGCTGAAACTCCCCGAACCACCAAGTCTTGTGCTTGGGAGCTTCCTCGCTTTGCCTTTCTTCGTTTTAATGTCTTTGTGCCATTTCTTCAATGCCTTTGCCATTTGCTCAGCAAACACTGCTTTCTTCATGTGTGAACCCATCTGCTCACACATCAACACAACATTTCATTCTTTTCCTTCATTCAATTCAGGAGTACTCTCATCAAGAGATCATTTTGGCTAAAATAACGAAAACGGTTGTTTACAAGTTACCTGAGTCACGAGTGCGTATAACGGAAGAGTGATGTAGCTGCACAATATCAAAGCTCCTAGACTGCATATATAGACATACATGCATCCTCACATTTTTAAATTTTTCCTCCATTGTAAGAAACATAATGAAAGGTTTTGAATAAGATTTATTACCATAGAAAGAGTTTGGTGACTACAAGATTGAAATCTTTATGGAAGCATGATCTTAATCCAAAAGAATACTACAATCCCAAAAGATGATTTTTTAGATATATGGTACTCATCAGTATTAACTCAAAAAGATCCCAAAAATAAAATAAAAATATTGAGAAGAGATGCTTCTTTTTTTACCCATATCCAGAAGAAGTGTGTTATCTGGAAAGCATTCTGCATGACACAGAGGAAATACGGACTAAAGATAAACATTATAGGAAAAAACAAGAAGCTTCAAACATGGTGTTTGATATTTTTATTACCTGGAACAAGGAAAAGTGGATAAGATGAAGAAGCAATTGAGGGCAATCAAACCAAAAGTATCGATCTGAACCTTGCACTAAAGGCATCCCCTGAATTATTGCATGTGTCTCTGTGATTTCTAACGCCATTGTTGCCATAATTGCTTGAAGCTTTGTCCCAACAGCTAAGATTATCTGCAACAAGACCTCTTATTCATAAAAAAAAAAAAAAAAATCTTCCATGAAAGATTTGTATAGTAGAGAGAGAGAGAGAGAGAGATTATCTTACGAGCACAGGAGGTATGGATGCCCAAAACAATGTTCTCCATCCTGGAAAATAATTAAAAAGATTTCAGTATATGAATTAAATTTGAGTTTAAAGACAGATATATAGCTCACCATTAACATTAAACAGCAAGAAGATCACAAATGATGCCCAAAGAACTGGACTGTTTAGCAAAAATCAAAGTGTTAAGAAGACGTTATTGTATAAGACACAACCGGATAAAGAAGCAAAATTTGAATTGCATTTGATGATTGGATTTGTGTTGTACCTTATACCAACTATTAACTTGAAATCATCCTCAAGAGATTTATTGATATATCCCTGGAAGTTGAACTGTCTTCCCGGGGCTAAATGGGCCTGGAGAAATCACAAGAATCACTCATCAAGATTCAAGAACGCGAAAGAAAGAAAAAAAAGGGAAAGAGATGAAAGATTTTGACTCACAGAGATGAATCCATGGCGCAGAGTCAAGTAATCTGTTCTTCCCACGGATACAAAGAACTGCCTTAAGAAGCATTCCTGTAACCAAAATTGTTTCTGAGAGCTCAAAATAATTAATGCAAGAACGTTTGATGAAACTGGAAGAAAAATGAGAAATGGTTTCTTTACGACGTAAAAGAAGAATGGTAATTTTGTCCAGACACTTATATGTGCTCTCACAAAAGAAGTCTCATGAGTGAGCCTAAGTCTTAATTGATCTGCTCCACAAAACCAAATAAAAAACAAAGAAATTGAGCCTTAAAGAAATTTAAAGATAAAGCTTCAAAACATAATTTGATGAACAAAAATACCGATAGAAAACTCGTAATCATGAGATAATGTCTCTTGCTCCCACTTTTTCCATCCACGAATCTGTCACAAAGCCAACACAAAATGAAGCATTCTTTACTCAACTAAACATCAGTTTGATGAACACTAGATTTGTTGTACCTTGAGCCTGCTAAGCATCATGGTGATTAAACTATAAAGAGTATGAAAGATGGCTAAGAAGAACAACAAGATGTGAAGTTGGTGCAAGCCTTTCAGAGTTATGAGTGGCTCAGATCCATTTTTGCAATTCACAGAAAAATCATCAGCCGCCAAAAGATGTCTGCTAAGAGATGGAGCGAGAGTTCTTGCGTTTTCAAATGGACAAGGTAACATAGAGAGAGCAGCTTTTGAAGGAACGCAGATCTTGAGAATGTATGTTTCTCCAAAGGTAAGTAATAAGGAAATGAATCCAAGAATCATCAGCTCTACAGAATTATCAGTCACCATTTGCGCTTTTAGTTAATTTCTTGAAAAAACAAATCAATATTTGGCACATTAACAATCATTAATTACCAGCTTTTACTTTCTCTAACGCTTCAATGAGAGAGTTTTTATGCTTCTTCCATAACCACTGAGAAAGAAACAATCAAAGATGAATCAATCATCAAGTGTTTGAACAACAGAACAAGAACACTCGTAAGAAAAAAAGAAGAAGAAAGCTAACGTTGGCGAGTCTTTGAAGACCCTTTTCGAGGAGATGTGAAATGAGGATGAGAAAGGTGCAGACGACGGCGACGGCCCAAGTGGGAGTCTGAGAGAGAGTTTTCTCGCCGGATGGATCTCCGGTGGCCGTAGCGCCGCCGTGAACCACCAGAACCCATAACAAAAATCTCTGAGACCTGTTTCTTGTGATCATGAGCGAAGGGAGAGGTAGAGAGAAGAAGATACAACTAACGTAAAGTTTCAAAACTTATGAAAGTGCTTCTTAATTACTATGCTGTACAACGTAAGTTATACTAGAATTAGATTTTTTTATAAGTTGTTGTCCATTTGACTATATTAATTGTGAGATTAACTAAAACCACAGTACACGTATATTTTCATGATTTTTTGCTCATAACAATGGTGTAGTTCAATGTTAAGGAAAAAAAAAAAAATGTGTAGTTCAGTTTCGTAACTCATCCTCTTTAATTAGTGGAAGTTAATGAGTTCGAACCGGAACTATGCAAAACCTAACCGAAGGATGTTCAATTTACATATGGTTTGTATTGGTTTACTTATAAAAGGGGAAAAAAGAGGCCGTAAGGATAAAGTCACCATAAAGAAAAGTTGGTGAAAAAAGAAAAAGAAAAATATCATGTTGTTGACTTGTTGTGATTCTTTACATCTGGTTTGACTACTTGTGATTACACAGTCTGATGAATAATATCATGTTGATCATTTGGGAATCAACTTTTCACCCATTTCTGAAAAAAGAAAAAGAAAAAAAAATCCTAGTCCGCCTCAGAAGTCAGAACTCTACTCAAAATCCCTCAAAATGTGTGATGGTGATGGTTCGATCTACGTGACAAATACTTCTTCTTTGAAACACTTGGATATTGGAGTGTTTAATGCGCCAGGAAAATATTTGCATCCTTAATGTAAATATGGATCACCCACTTCAGTCAAACACCTTTTCCTTGAGTATATCACACCTTTTCTTTACAGATTTTTGTAACTTGTAGACGCAAAGGTGTGTGATACAAGGTTTTTCCTCAACTTCCTAATTACTAACCAATCATGCAATATATCTTGCTTAACATTTTCATAATTTTGTTCATCTAGTGAGTAAGACACTCCAATAATCAATTGGTTGAGTTTAAATAATAAAATCAAATCAAATGTAAAAATCCTCTCACCTGAGGAAACAAATCAAGAGCAATTGGTCGAAGCTGTGACCCACTAAAGAATTACAACTTGGCACAAAATCCAGAATCTACTCCAACTGCAAACGCACATAACAAAACTCTACTCAAAATCCCTCAAAACTGTCTTATTTGAGATCAATCATCAATCTGGTAGCTTTATCGGTGAAAAAGCTTCTTATTGGTTCCTTCTCCTACAACAATCTGGTAGCTCTAATCACTCTTACCCTCCTGAGATCCAATCTCTTGTAAGTAATGCTCTGCATCCAAAGCCGCCATGCACCCTGCACCACCATCCATATAGTGTGATCAGAGAGTTGCTCAACAAAGAGATACTTGATTCATGACACGGAAAATATATATAATATTTGAAGGAAATGTCACGGAATCACGCAATAACTCTAGACCAATATGATTTCAGCTTAGTCACCAACCTACACCACACACCATGCCCTGTCAAATAGCTAAATACGTCTGCTGCTTCTTGTAGCAAGAGAACATTACGATAAACAAATCTTATAACGTTACTTGAGACAGATTAATGTTAACTTCCACGGTCTCAGGACACCTACTTAGAACAATGAATCACCATTACTAGTCTTCTACAGAGTATGAGAATGAAAGTAAACCACTCTATAGCAAACACAAATCATGCCTCAACTACTTTGTTATGTGAATCAACTGATATGGAGTACATAACAAGCCAGTCTGAGAACTTGAAGGACACCGCACCATCATAAAAAAAAAGCTAATGACTTTCAAAAACCCGATTCCTTTTCAACAGATTTATCAAACAATTATGCTATCAGATGCTTCTCTACGATTCGAAAAAGCTATCTCATTGTGAAGAAATGTAAAAAACAGAGTAGGTAGAGAACAAACCAGATCCTGCAGCCGTGATAGCCTGCCTATACTTCTTGTCTTGGACATCTCCGGCGGCGAATACACCAACCACGCTCGTCTTTGTGGTACCAGGCTTGGTCAATACATAACCATCTTCATCAAGCTCAAGCTGCCCATCCAAGAACTTCGTCGCTGGCTCATGACCTATGGCGAAGAACAGTCCAGAGACCTTCAGATCTGACACATCTCCGGTCACGACGTTCTTCACCTTCAATCCACCGAGTACGCCTTTTCCGTTTTCGTCTCCGTATGCCTCCACCACGGCAGAGTTCCAGATCACCTCGATCTTAGGGTTTGACAACGCCCTCTGCTGCATGATCTTCGACGCCCTGAACGTGTCACGCCTGTGGATTATGTAGACCTTAGATCCGTACTTGGTGAGGAAATTCGCCTCCTCCATGGCCGAATCTCCGCCGCCAATAACCACCAGAGGTTTGTTCCTGAAAATCGGAGCAGCTCCGTCGCATACAGCACAAGCGGAGATCCCGCGGTTCCAGAAACCACCGGCGCCTTCACCAGATCCAGTGAAGCTAAGCCGCTTGGCTACAGCTCCCGTCGAAATGATAACAGCGTCGGCGAGGACTGTTCTGGAATCGGTGAACAGCTTGAACGGCTTCGACGAGAAGTCAACTTTATTGACCGTCTCCGTGAAAATCTTCGTACCGAATCGCTCCGATTGCTTCCGGAATTTCTCAACGATGTCCAGGCCGAGAATACCGTCGGGGAATCCGGGGAAATTCTCGACGTCGGTTGTTGTAGTTAACTGACCGCCGGGAGCGATATCGTTAGCCATCCATCCCTCGAAGAGAAGAGGTTTCAGCTCCGCCCTTGCCGCGTATATCGCCGCCGTGTGTGCCGCCGGGCCACTCCCGACGATGCAGACCTTGGTTTTATGGGTTTCCATGGAGGAAGAAAACGCGGAGGCTAGAGACGGCGGATTTGAAGCAGATGCAGTGGAGAGAAGAGATCCGAGAAGAAAGCCGCCTGCTCTGCTTAATATAGACTTCAAATGGCTCATAGAGATCCAACACATACACATTGGATACGACCACCACTTTATTTGAATTTTACCTTTTCCCTTTGAAATTTTATTTGTTTCTAGAAATTCAAGGCCCAAATTTGGATACGACACCCAACCAAGAAAATAATCATTTTCGATATTAAAACATTACATTAATTATGTCCTAGTCCATATCACCTTATGATATGACGATAGTCGATAGATATGTGTGAATAACGAAACTGCCCCCACATCTCCAAACCTGCCTCAGAGCCTTTGGTATTTACAAAATTGCCCCACATCTTTCTCTAATATAAAAATAGCCCCATAGCTTTATATACTTTCAATAATACCCCATAGCCTTTGTTCCCATGTCTTCGTATATTTATAATACTGCCCCTTAACTTTATGTATCTACATATTAACCCAAAATATTTCAGGATTGATAAATGAAAAATAATAGTTTTTTTTTTTGTCAAACGATATAATGAAAAATAATAGTTGGTCAACTTATTAGTTTACTTTATAAAATTGTAAATTGAGTAAATTAAAATTGCATGATCAAGTTAAACAAATGCAAGCTGTATAAAAGGTCGTGACCACGAAAGAGTTACAACTCCAACTGCTAAGCAAATTAATGAGTCTTTCTTCTTTAGTCACTCTAACCCTCCTGAGATCCAATCTCCTGTAAGTAATGCTCTGCATCCAAAGCGGCCATGCATCCTGCAACGTCCATAAATTGTTTATGAAATCAAGTTTTTCTTTTCTTTTTTTTTATTCATGAAACAAAACAGATACAATAAAAACATTCCAAGGTCAGTATATATTGATGGAAACAAGCAATCACTCAAGACCACCGAGGACAATCTGAGTTCAACACCACACACCAAAATGTCTACTTCTTATAGCAAGAGAAAATTAGGAAATCTAATTATAAGTCCCAGCGCCAACAAACAAAAAAATTACTGTAAATATAAATTGCTTAAGACGCAAGTATGTGGCAAATAAAAGCTATTGCTATTTTGAACAAGTAACGTCCTCTACAAGTCTTCAAATGAGTGCAGAAATGTTAAAAGAAGAGTAGAGAACAAACCAGATCCAGCAGCAGTGATGGCCTGTCTATACTTCTTGTCTTGGACATCTCCGGCGGCGAATACACCGACCACGCTCGTCTTTGTGGTACCAGGCTTGGTCAATACATAACCATCTCCGTCAAGCTCAAGCTGCCCATCCAAGAACTTCGTCGCTGGCTCATGACCAATGGCGAAGAACAGTCCAGAGACTTTCAGATCGGACACGTCTCCGGCCACGACGTTCTTCAGTCTTCACCTTCACTCCTCCGAGAAGGCGTTTATCGATTTCGTCTCCGTATGCCTCCACCACCGAAGAATTCCATATCACCTCGATCTTAGGGTTTGACAGCGCCCGCTGCTGCATGATCTTAGACGCCCTGAACATGTCCCGCCTGTGGATTATGTACACTTTAGATCCGTACTTGGTCAGGAAAATCGCCCCCTCCATGGCTGAATCTCCGCCGCCGATAACCACCAGAGGTCGCTTGGCTACAGCTCCCGTTGAAATGATTACAGCGTCGGCGAGGACTGTTCTGGAGTCGGCGACTATCTTAAACGGCTTCGACGAGAAATCAGCCTTTTCGACAGTCTCCGTGAAAATC
Organism: Noccaea bulbosa; assembly: GCA_900406535.1. Lineage (NCBI taxonomy): Eukaryota > Viridiplantae > Streptophyta > Magnoliopsida > Brassicales > Brassicaceae > Noccaea > Noccaea bulbosa. Next base: position 90,805 of record OVBJ01000083.1, read on the forward strand.
TCGGTACCGAATCTCTGCGACTGCTCCCGGAATTTGTCGACGATATCTTGGCCGAGAATACCTTGTGGGAATCCAGGGAAGTTTTCTACGTCTGTGGTTGTAGTTAACTGGCCGCCGGGAGCGATACCGTTAGCCATCCATCCTTCGAAGAGAAGAGGCTTCAGCTCCGCCCTAGCCGCATAGATCGCCGCCGTGTGTGCCGCCGGGCCACTGCCGACGATGCAAAGCTTGGTTTTAGGGGTTTGAAAACCATCCATGACAGCGGAGAGGGTGAAGAAAACGTGGGAGCTGGCTAGAGACGGTGGACTTGAGGAAGATGTGATGTAGAGAGCAGATCCAATTGTATATGGCCTCCATAATAAAGACCCTATGAAGCTTATTAAAATCCAACACCATGTCCACTCAAACCAATACAAAGACAGGTCGTCTTTTCAAATTTTCTAATACGCAATGTCTCTTACTTTACATCCAAGTACCATATTTTTATGTTTTACCTTTTTCCTTATTTTGTTTTTTTTTCACTAGTTTTTGGCTGAAACCTTGCGAATGATTTCTTATTAATTTGTATATGTTAATGACTTGAAATTAAAATTAAAGGCTTAGAAAAAAAAAATTCTACATATATATATATATACACGTATATTTGAAATTATCACGTAAAACAAATTTTGAAACTATGGTCAACTACTAAGTTATGCTTAACAATTTGAATAAAGTTGTCTAATCAACTGTTTTGAGTTGTATTTTTTTTAATCTACTTTCTTGTCCTTCAAGTTTCGTGATCAATGAATGAATGAATAAATAAATAGTTGGTCAACTTATAACTTAGTTGTTAATTTTTATCAATTTAAAATTGCTTAAGTTAACTACTACATGATCAAGTGGAGTAATTGTAGACATCTCATCTCTTCCCTTTAACCGTAATCATATCAGAAGACGAACCAGGAAAGAAGATTAAACCAGCTCAAATATCATCTTGAGTATTAGATTTCTAATGTCTTTATTTTATTTTATTTAAGATGTTGAAAATGTTGGTGTTTATACAGCAAAAGGTTTGCTTACTGTTGGCCATCGATACCTCGGTGTTAGGTAAATCCGTATATACAAAAATCACCATTTCCTTGTAATCCTTCCAACAAAAATGTGTATATAAATAATTTTATTGATCTTCTTTGTGGGTGATTGATTGTAGGACAAATGAAGAATTCGCAAAGAGTCACTCTGATGATTCCTTGAACATCCCCTTATATGTTCAAAACAGATGAAGGTGATTTTTATAAAATTTTGCAATAATTAAGTTCATCTTAAAACAATTGTCGATAACATGATAAATAAATAGAAGGACAAACCCAACAACAAAAGTAGCAAGACTAAAGCAGCGGCATATTGCTAACGTTGTAAATACGTTTTCATTCTAGTGAACAATTCTTCATTTTCGCTCGTAATTCTTCTTTACGCCGCCGACGGTAGTGGTCCGCGCGTAACGCATAACCCTGCCAAATGCAAAAAGTGAGCCATATATATATATATATATAGAGAGACAGAGAGAGAGAGAGAGAGAGAGAGAGAGAGAGAAAAGTAAATAAATAGAGTGAGAGAGATTTACTCACATCGCCCATCCTTGCGGCAAGAATCATTTTAGACAGAGGTATCTTTCTCCTTCTTTCCGCTTCGGCATCTTCTATCTCCTCAGCTACAACTATAAAGCATTAAAAAAACAGAGATGATGTTATCTTAAATGGTTGCTGTATAGAAGAAGAAGAAGAAGAAAAATACCTTGTTTGCCCTTGTCATGCCCACAAGTCTGCAAAACTCCAGTCAGATGGATGCATCATAACCTTCCAAGATATGGTCGACAGAGCAGACTTCTTTTTGGCTTGGCAACAGTTGACACAAATCGAATGGTCTCCACCACTGGTCTCCCACCACGACCCGGATCACACTCTTCTCATTGCCCAAACCCTCTCCTAGAGTTGCCTGAATGAATGTATACAAACAAATACATGAAAAACTAAAAAACCATTTTCCTCCTAATCAAACTTATGGGATACTATACCTCGGCGATGTAGAGTTTCTGATCACTTCGAAGACGGACACGATGAGGTTTCTCAGGTTTCAATTCAATTCCTGCAATCAAGAATTAGCATATCAGCAAGAGACAAATACAAAAAAGGAGGCGAGAGAGATACAAGTACAACACAAAGAAAGCTAACCCCAGGATTCCATTCTCTTCTAATTAGGTTTTTCTTTCTGCGCCGCCGTCGCCGATACTCCTCGTCTCACATAACACATTGGATACGACCACCACTTATATTTGAATTTACTTTTTCTCCTTTGAATTTTTATTTGTTTCTAGAAATCCAAGGCCCAATTAAACTGGATACGACAGTCGACCACATTATATTATTTATTATATATATGCTATGCTTTGGAACACGAAGAGAAACAAGAAAAGAATTGTTTTTTTTTTTTTTTTTTTTTTTTAAAAAAAAAAAAAAAAAAAAATNTTGAAAAAAGCATAAGAAAAGAATCGTTTTCAAATACTAAAATGCTGGGGTTGGACCCGGAGGATGATGATTTCTAAATTTGTATTTATTTTTATTAAAAATATATATATATAACTATCTCTAATTTTTTGCAACGGATTTATTGGTTCTTATATTATTGTCTGGAATATAATGGTGAATTCTTGGTCAAAGATGAATTCATAAAATATAATCGTCTTTGACGTCTTGTTTTGTCCATATAATATATTATTTTTATTAAAGTATTTGGTTTCTATTTAATCTTAATGGTGAATTCTTGATGTATATATAGAGTCTAATGCACGGCGACGCAACAAATCCGTGATTGGAAAGCAGTGGGAGAAAAAAAACATAAATTTCGAGATCCAAGACAGTAATCAGAAGAGAATGTTTTCATTGAGAAGTGGGGAAGGAGGAGGATGCGGCTTGGTCACGCGTTGCTATAAGATGATCCGCGTGATCAGCGTTGCAGTAGATAAAGCTCTTCTTACCTGATGTTGTGGTGGTTTCCACAGCGGAGAATTCCAAGTATTCTCCCTCTCCCTCACACTTCTTCTGGCAGATGTTAGCCATGAACTTGAACATCTCGTTCCTCTTGTTCCATGCTTGGTCTACATATTCCTTGACCGGCATCCACTGTACAAACAACAAGCTCAGTTGACTTTTAATAGTTTTTCTTGGCTCATCAACAGTGAAAGTTAGGAAGGTTATTATTGTTATACCTTAGCATTCAAGATCTCAGATTTTTGCGCAGTGATTTCGTAGGAGCGAGGAGTTAAGAAACATACGATAAACAGATCCGTTTTCTGATTTAAGAATGCTTTATGGCTTTGCCTGAGAGCAAAAAGAGTAAATTCAATCAGGAACTGATGCGGTAAGCTACTGATCAAAATGTTTCCAAGGCAAAGAAACGTATATTTATTTACCTGAAAGCCAACACTTCCACAAAATCTGTGTAATCTGAAGTAAAAATTACAATCGAAAGATTAGAGTGTCAAGTAAAAAGATCCATATAATAGATATCATTGCCTGAAAACAAAAACGTTCCCACTTACCGTTGGAAACTGACTGGATCCATGTTCGAATCGTTTTCACAAAAAAATATGTAAGACTGTCAAGTTCCATTAGTTAATCTGACAATTTAAAAATTTCCTCTAAAAAGATTGGATCATACTATATCAAATACGACAACCTAAAATTATATTCTAAGTGGTTTGTAGTTAGGTACTTAGGTGGGAAGACAAGAAGATTTTATTTGCCAAATTAACTAGAAACTAACTGTTTTACATATTATGATGTGAAAAACAGAAACGTTCATGATCCCACTTACCAACAATTATAAACTGACCGGACCCATGTTCGAATCATTTTCACAACAATATATGCAACACTGTCAAGTTCCATTAGTTAATATGACAATTTAAAATCCTCTTCTAAAAGGATTGGATCTTATGATAATCTACGATAATCTAAAATTATCTTCTAAGTGGTTTGTGATTAGGTACTTAGGTGGGAAGACAAGAAAATTTTATTTGCCAAATTAACTAGAAACTAACTGTTTTACACATTATGATATGAAAAACAAAAACGTTCATGACCCCACTTACTGACAGTTATAAACTGACCGGATCCATGTTCGAATCGTTTTCACAACAATCTATGCAAAATAGTGAAGTTTCATTAGTTAAATCCGGCAATGTAAAATTTTCCTCTAAAAAGATTGGATCATACTATATCAAATACGACAATCTAAAATTATATTCTAAGTGGTTTGTGGTTAGGTACTTAGGCGGAAAGACAAGAAAAATTTATTTGCCAAATTAACTAGAAACTAACTGTTTTACATATTATGATGTGAAAAACAGAAACGTTAATGATCCCACTTACCGACAGTTATAAACTGACCGGACCCATGTTCGAATCGTTTTCACAACAATATATGCAAGACAGTCAAGTTCCATTAGTTAATATGACAATCTAAAATTCTCTTCTAAAAGGATTGGATCTTACTATATCATCTACGATAATCTAAAATTATCTTTTAAGTGGTTTGTGGTTAGGTACTTGGTGGGAAGACAAGAAAATTTTATTTGCCAAATTAACTAGAAACTAACTGTTTTACACATTATGATATGAAAAACAAAAACGTTCATGACCCCACTTACCGACAGTTGGAAACTGACTGGATCCATGTTCGAATCGTTTTCACAACAATCTATGCAAAACAGTCAAGTTTCATTAGTTAAATCCGGCAATGTAAAATCTTCTTCTAAGAGGTTTTGATAGATGATAACACATCTATTAGAAATCAAATTATGGCAGACGAGGACAAAAATGGAATTGGTGTATACACATAATCAGGTCAAATAAGAGAAGAGCGACGTTGTGCCATGGAAAAAGAAGGAGGAGTAACAAGAGCAAAACAGAGGAGACCACCATACCTGAACGACGTCGTTCCAGCCACAAGTCAAAGCATAGTTCCAGCTTCCAGTTTCTGAATCTTTCTTCATCACAGAGAGTCACATCTGTTTTGAACAGTTTCCTTTGAAAAATCAACATAAATCCAGATTTTCGAAATACGAACAGAAACGAAAATCAGCGCAACCTATGTAAATTGATTCCACATGGAAGAATCCACCAACTAGCTAGCCCAATCGAAAATCATCTATCAAATTCTTCGGAACAGGGGAAGAAACAAAAGTAATCCGAGACTGAGATTGATGTTACCGCATTGTCGACTCAGGAGTCTCTCTCCCTATCCCTGAGTACGTATCATCAAGCTTTGCTTTCTTGGATTTCAAACCACCATGCCTGTTATCTTGCGGCTTTTCTTCTCTATAGGCACGAAGACAGAGTCGATTGTGAATTAGGGTTTCGTGGGTTTCTCATCTTCGTGAAACGATGAAGAAGAAGAAGAAGCGTACCATTTAGATTCTGTTGTGGGTTTCTTCTGGTAACGAATTTCTTCACCGAAAAAGTTCTTGTTTTTTTTTTCTCGGGAAACGATGGAAGATCCTCTCGTAGCTTTCTTCTTCTTCTTTTGCAGAGCGAGTCGTCTTCTTCGTCTTCATGCGACATTTGGATTTTCCTTGACGGTGTTGTTCTTCTTCGTAAAGCCTAACGGCGGCATCAACCAAAACAACATAAATTACGAGAGGTAATGTCCTTCTCCGCAACGGCTACACGATCACTGTAATACATGATGATCGGACCAAAAAATTCAATTTCTCAGAGCAAGCAAGGACTTAGAGAGAGAGAGAGAGAGAGAGAGAGAGAGAAATTGGAAAAACGGGAAAACTGAGAATGAGGAAAGTGAAGAAAGAAAATGCCCTCTCTCACATTATATAGTTAAGCCCTCTATTACATATTTCTTTTTTTCTCCGTTTATGCTTAGGGGTTTAATCAGTGTGATTAGTCACTATCTACCTTACTTAGTCGCTTCTTGCAACGGTCGAAAAGCTAACATTATTAATTACGATTTTAACCGTTATTTTGGTATTTAAAAAAGAAAAATATTTTAAGAACGACTGCAGGAAGTAACTAGGAAGTTTCTTTGCCCTTTTTTTTTTTTCTTTTCAGAGGTTTGTTTCGTTAAATTTCTAACAAAAAAAAAAAANATGTTCATCAGAAGCAAGCGGCAAGTTCTAATCACTCAATGCGGTTCAGAGTAGATAGTATGCATAATTTATCACTGAACGGATAAAATGATCTTATCTGTAGGAATTAACTACTCTGACTATATCAGTGTTCTTGACATGGTTAGTTTTTAGGGTTTGAACTAAATTTACTTTAACTTGTCTTCAAGAGGCTTAAATAACAGAGAGAGCCAGGTTGTGGTTATGATAGAAAAATAGTTGTGTATTGTCTACATCAAATGTATCACAGTAAAAGAAGATTGATATGAAGGTGGATGTTGAGAGATTGAGCAAAGCCAACTAAGTAGAAAACCATAACTATAAGCTGGTGGACCTACAGAGAAAGCTATGTCTTGTGTTGGAGATGAGCAGCTCGCGACGAGTGTGAGAGAATTCAGAGAAATGTGCTGAAACTTGCCAAGCGCACGATTCATTGCAAGAAATGTGGTGAAGGCAGCTGGTCACAACTCTCGTACCTTTCGTTTCGTTCATTTACTTTCGCATCCTTCTGAATTTTGAACAAGACTACTGTCAATTATTAATTTGTATCATTTGCAATACTCTGTGTCTTGCATCTTCTCGTGTTTTTGAGTCATTTACTTTCATATTCCTTTTATGGAGTTGATAACCATAATTGTAAGCTGTTGAACCAACAGAAAAAGGAATTTATATACGGTTACTGGTTAGACCCTTTGTTACAGGATTTTCCGGTTAATAAACCTGGTTATCTCTATTTGGTTTATTTCAGTCGTTTTGGTTTAGCTATCATATCGGTTTAGTTGGTTTGTCATCTACGAACACTTTTATCATGTAAGGCATCATCTTTGACCATTTTAGAAATCAATCAACAATAAAAATTATATAAGAACGGATTAATACTTTATTGGTTCTTATACATAAAAATTTCAATCGAAAGATTAGAGTGTCAAGTAAAAAGATCCATATAATAGATATCATTGTCTGAAAGCAAAACACACAAGCAAGTCGAGGAGGAAGCTACTATACGGTACTATACGGTGCTATCATTCTGAGTCTGAATCAATCGTTTTTTTTTAAAAAAGGGCATAAGAAAAGAATCGTTTTCAAATACTAAAATATTGCATTACAATTTTCTTAAGCGAGAAATTATTCTTGCAACTTTGACACATACCCATAAACTTTATAGCGAAATTCAGAGTACAAAGTATGCATAACATTTACTGGTAATATTTATGCATACATAACTCATAAGAAACTTGGTTTGCTCATCTAAAAAGTAAAAACTCAAAATGTAAACTCTACACTATATTCTTCATAACTTATCAGCAAATGGCAACGTTGATTTTTTTTAGAAATTGATAATTTAAACACCCAAATGGAAGAAAAGAATAGCCAAAATTATAGAATATTACGGTTCATAGTTTACTTCGTTGTTTCTGTCACAAAAAAAAAAAAAAAAAAAAAAAAAAAGGANAAAAAAAAAAAAACGAGAGGAATATTCGGTGCTTTGATTAAAAAAATCTGTAGGGGTGATGTATACTCTCTAAAGTCTAAACACAAAGCAATTAGACAACTTGAATTGAATGGTGTCTAGCTAGAGAATAAAAGAAGTTGTCTAATAAGTAAATGAATAAAATTATTGTTGGTCAACTTAATTAGTTTAATAACTGTAAGCTGTATACATATACTTATTATCTTCAACCTTATCATAGCATAAGACGAACCAGAAAAAGAAGATCTAACCAGGCATCTCTTTGAGGCTTCCTCATGGAGAAAACAAACACAAAGACGTGAGAATAAAATCAAAGTTCTTTCTTTAGTATTTATTAATATTCTCAAATATCTGTCTTTCAGTATTAGATTTTTATTGTCGAATTTTGTTTTTTACAGAGTTGAAGATGTTGACAATGTTGATGTTTATACAGCAAAAGGTTTGCTTACTGTTGGTCATCGATATCTCGATGTTAGGTAAATCCATATTTACAAAAAATCATCATTTGGTTGTAATCCTTCTACATATATAGATGTTGATACATAAATGTGTATATAAATAATTTTATTGATCTTCTTTCTGGATGATTATAGGACAAATGAAGAATTCGCAAAGAGCCACTCTGACGATGCCTTGAACATTCCTTATATGTTCAAAACAAATGAAGGTGAGATTTAAACTACTTGAACTAATTAAGTCCATCTTAAAACAATTGTCGACAACAAAACTTCCAACTATTGTGAATAAATTGTATGTAGGTAGGATTGTAAATCCTGATTTCCTTTCTCAAGTGGCATCGGTTTGCAAGAAAGATGACCATTTGATCGTGGTTAGAATCTAACATTTAATTGAGTATTGATTACTTTTCTCTTAATTGGTTACGACTAGACTTTAGTAAAAGACAGTTTCCTGATTCTAAAAATTATTCGGTGAAGGCTTGTAACTCTGGAGGAAGAGCAAGTCGTGCTTGCGTTGATCTTCTCAATGCGGTGAGTCTATATGTATATTGTATACATTTGATCTAGCTATAAAAAAATACAAAGTACTTATGCTTATAAATACGTATGTATGTACTCGGTAGGGGTACGAGCATGTGGCTAACATGGAGGGAGGCTACTCGGCTTGGGTTGACGCTGGATTCGCCGGCGACAAACCTCCGGGAGAGCTCAAGACTGCTTGCAAGTTCCGCCCAAAGGACAACTAAACCGGCCCGGTTATGTTATTCACTTAAACTCCTTTATATATTTTCGGTTTGATGCAGAAAGAAAGAAAACATTTGAAACTTTATTATGGTGATGTTTATTCTGTAACAAGGAATTGGTTTCGAGCTCGATGAAGCTGAGATTGTATGGGATGTATGATATGTTTTGGGCAAATTTGACACATACGATGATGGAAACTTAAGATTAAAAGCATAACTCAGGACAGCAACAAAGAACAGTAAAAGAACGTTGTAGATGTGCTTCTCAAAAAGGAAGATGTTGTGCTACATATCAATAATGGTTTTTAAGAATCTAATCAAAGAGAAGAGAGACCATAAGAAACTAGATGGATGGCCTAATTAAAAGTATCCTAAAGCGGCTCTCTCAGATTGTGTTATGCTCTCATCATAATATACAAATACAAAAGACTCTCCCAACAACTACTTCTAACATTCATTCCTCTCTCTCTCAGATCTTCAAGGCTTTGTTAAAATGTAAAATGTCTCTAATCAGATTGCTCGAGAGGCACACGGACGAATAACTGCCCGTTTAGGGTCACGACAGCCGATGTGTGATGCGGATCGATTCTTGTCGGCAAACTTACAATCTGCATTTCAAGATAGGTTTAAAAATGTCAATACACAACATGCAAGAAGAATGGTTTGTTCTTGCGGATTTGCGGAAAGTAAAAGAATCAAACGAGCATTACCTTTTTGAAAGGAGTAGCTCCCCAGGGATTCATAGGGTTCTCGGGTTCGCCACTTATTACCAACCGCCCAGCCGGATCTGATTGGACTCGGACCTGTGTTATTGTTGCCAAGTGCTAAGTTCAGTCTCAAGATTATAATTTCACATGAGCACAGAGATTGTATTTTAAGCGTGTGGAGAGTGAGAGAGCTAACCTCTTCGCGGACTAGTCCTGGAACTAATGCATACACCTCAAAGCAATCTTGCTGCAGATATGGTAACAGATTATTATCAATACATGTAAAACCAGGCAAGTGATTGCTCATACTAATCAACAAAGCAACGACTGAATTTTTACCGTTCTCTGTACGTTAATCTTCACCCAGTCAGCTGGTGGTCCAACATCAACGACTGTTACATCCGACCTAGAAAGAAAAAGAACAAAAATTTGGAATCAGAATTCAAATGTGAAATATCACATGTTGAAAAGTCGGAGCACAAAACTTTAAACCACCATACATAGGTCTAGACACTAGGACGGCACTTTTTGCACCATGTTCAGCAGAGGATGGCCTCTTGCGTTTGAGCAAACCTGTTGACATTGCAAGATACAAGTGACAAACTGAGTCAAAGTTTCAATAATATACACAGATGGAGAACAAACACGTCTTCATCAAACAGAACTCATACCAGGGGTGGTGGTTCCTATCTGTTTTTCGCGCTTTTGATGAAGAACTAAATTCTTATCCTACAAATTACAAAACAGTGTGCTGTTCAGATTATGAGAACAAAGATATCGAGTGAATGCAAAATGAAACATATGTTTGGTAACAAGATTCTGACGGACCTTCATTGCAGGGTCACTAACTTCACCGTTCCCATTAAGACGCTGCGAATGCCAACCTTGCATAGCACGTGCTGCTGCATCTCTCCTCGCTCTACCTGATCCAGCAGCCTAGTGCAGAAAAAAGAACGCAGGTAGAGTTTAAAAACATAGACATTTCTCATACGTAGAAGATTGAACAAAAATTACGGATGCATGATATGAACTTCTCGGCCTGACCTGATTATCAATATTCATTGGTTCTGGTTCAGAAGCAAGGGGTATATGAAGTTCACCTCCAATGACTTTCTGCCGCTCATATTCAAGAAGAGCCTGAAGAATGAAGAAACGAATATAACATTACGAGATGTTACTAGATGGATCTAAAGGAAAATATGTCCAAAGAATTCAGAGTTGTTCTCTATTCAATCATTTAAAATTTATTTCAGAAGAATTAAAGCACAGAGTCCCATCCCACTGTATACAAAAAAACGCATGAAGGAAAACAAAAGCAGAGAATAGAAAAGGGGGTGGACAACTAATCTCACCTTTTCGTAGAAACCTCGGAAAGTCCAAGATACTGTTGTACATGTCCTGGACAACCAATTGAGAATTAGAAGGAATCCTTGAGTATATGCACATAATTCCTAAACCTTGAGAAAAATCACTAATAAGAAAAAGACAGGGTCAATGGTAAAAGACCAAGTTCTTCTTACTTTGGGGGCCTGAAAGACTCTCCTACTTGCCGCCATAGTTTGCATCCAGTAACCTACTCAGAATAAAGCATAATTTAATCATATTAGAGAATCACCAAACGCGTCACTGCTAGATTATTGAACAACAGTATGTATGCAAAAAGAAAAAGGAGATAAAGGCAAATATGAAAAGTAAAAGCCACATTAGTTCGTCAACAAAGATGCTGTGATGTTCAACAGATGCATTAACAGTGTCACGTACCTTGTCATAACCGCCCAATCTAGTTACAGCTCTCCACAACCTTGTGCCAAAGAAATTAATTGAATATCAGCTTCCACTGAAATTTTGACAGTGTATAACACACAAAAGTAACTAAATAAAAATGGGAAGCAAGCTTACTTAAGGCAGTTTAGTCCCTCCCCATAGAATTTTGGAGGTTTGAAATCCATGCCTCTCTCTTTAAAAAAACTATGTAATTCTTTCATAAAAGCAGATTGATCCTCCTCAGTTCCAGATTCATTACCATCCGACATATCATCCAAGAGGAAAGACCGCTTTGCGCTCATGTTCCCATCAAAACCAGGTGGTATATCTCTTTTATGGACCCCATTATTCAAACCACCACTTACCCCCACTTCAGACTTTATACTGGACGGTGCAACATAGGGAGGACCAGATTCACTTCTCACTGACGCACTCTCATTTTCAGCACCACTTATCACAGTTACTATAGAATTATCTTCCTTTTCAGCATTAGTAGGAGCTTCGGCATTTGCATCGTTGTTATTAGTAGCGTCAACGCTAGCTTCAGCAACCAATTTAGAATCAGATACGTCAAGTTTCATGTCTTCCGAAGGTTCAGCTTCAAGTGTATCCATTCCTTTGCTATGATCAGATGAAGTCTGGATAGCGGGCAAGAGAGATAACACTTCGTCATTGTCTCCTGGAACTCCAGCAGTCAACACATCAGAATTCTGGTCATTTTCTGTCAGATTTTCAGTGGCAGGCATGTCTGGCTCTTTTTCCCCGTTCATTGATGTTTCTATGAGAGGCTCGGATGGCTTATCCTCCCGTTCCAAAACGGTCTCAGAACCAGGCACTTCTGGCCTTTCGTCAAGCTCCGTTGTGGTACTTTGATCATGATCAACTGGACCACTTCCATGGTCAGCCAAATTCATATTGTTAGCCTCCCCCTCGTCTATCCTTTCACTTTTCTCCTCAACAACTTTGGTATCAGGATTGGCTGGAGATTCGTTATGGTCTCCGGAGGGTATGATCTCATGTGCTTCTGCAGATTTTTCCAGCTCTATCTCAGTATTAGCATGATGATGCGGTGATTCTTTGTTGGTATCAGGATTGACTGGAAATTTGTTATGGTCTCCTGAGGATATCACGCCATGTTCTTCTGCAGCTTTGTCCTGTTCCATGTCAGTATTAGCATGATGATGCGGTGAACCTTTTTCCTCCGAGAGTTTGGTATCAGGACTGACTGGAATTTCGTTGTGGCCTCCTGAGGATATTATGTCATGTTCTTCTGCAGCTTTGTCCTGCTCCATCACACTACCATCATGATGCTGCGGTGATCCTTTGTCATCAGTGAGCTTGGTGCCAGGTAATGTAGTTGTTTCTCCATGTACTACTGCAGTATCTTTGTCAACCATGACAGAATCTCCGTCATGTTTCAAGAGATCCGAACTTACTTCGCTTTGTACTGCAGTATCCGTGTTATGTTCTATGGTGTCTTCCACAGTAGCCTTAATTAACCCTTCTTCAGGATCTAAAGCCACCGAAGGAGAAGGACTAAGGTGCGGGCTTGTTTCCAATTGGGAATTCTTCTCATCATCAATCTTTGAATTATCATCATTGTTGGTTTCCTTCTCAAGGGTAGGAGTCACCTTGCTTGAAGCAAGAGAAGTATCTTCTTCAATAACCATGGGACAAGGAGAATCTTTATGTTCCCTAAAGGTAGCTTCTTCTCCTACCGTCTCTCCTGGATTCTCATTCTCGGTTTCCTTTACATTGCCCTGACTTTGCTCTCCAGTTTCAGTTTCCTTATCAGTTTCCATTTCATTATCCTGACTTTGCTCTTCAGTTTCCATTTCCTTATGAGTGCCCTGTTCAACTCTCTCACTCTCCATTTCTGTTATATTCTCCACTGTTGATGTCATTTCAACAGCATTCCTATACACCAATTCACGCGTACAAGAAATTCAACAAATACGAATTAGAGAAAAGTAAAGGAAATGACCACAGGTTTCAATGAAGCTCATATATTTGATAAACCCCAAAACAAAAACAAAAAAGCATGTAATAGGGATAGTACAAATAAGTGGGAGAGAGAACAGCTTAAAGGTCTTTATGAGCCTTGGGGTTTTAGTAGAGTTAGAAATATCACTTCAACAAGTCCCAAGGATGTGTGTGGTTCTTTCTTAGGGTTTGGTTTTTGAGTTCTAGACTGTAATCATCAATAAATTCAAGATCAGTAAAAGAAGAATCATTTCTGAACCTATCAGTATCACTGTTAACACAAAAAATGAAGGCAGCATAAAGCAGTAAACTTTTTCTTCATAAAGGAAGAAGTAACAGTTTTGCGTCCATTTCAGCCAGTACAAAATCCTTGTGCACCTCATCACTTGTTACTTAAATCCAAACCAGAAACCCATTTCACCCAAATTAGAAACCAATTTTTGAAATTCGTTAACAGTAACCACAAGCAAAAAAAAGAAAAGCCTAAATCCTACAAAAAAATTCCACGACGGAAACTGAAAAACCATCGAAATTGGAGACAAAATATCTTCGATTATGCAGTCAATTTCAGACTTCTAATAAAAGAACACGATTTACAAACCTCTAACAATAGTCGCAAATTCCGAATTCATTAACAACTAAAACAAAAATCAAAATTTCGAATACCAAAACGGCGTTGAATAATCGAAACGAACCTTGGAAGAGACCAAGAAGAAGAATCAGGACGAAGAAGAGTAGATAGGGAGACGACAAGTGAGGAATTTTCGCAGCTTCTGCAGTGACTGAAACACTCTCTTTCGTCCTCCTCAAAATTTTACCCACCGAGATCGAATTGGAAACTAAAGGAAATCGAGGGTTTTCAATTCGAACCGGGTTCTCGTGATTTTGGGCTCACGGCCTTGACCTAATTTTGGCCCAATCAACATCACACTTTTTCTCACGCGTATCAAAAATTGTCGGAAAATATTTTCCTGTAATTACAGTATATAGAAAAAAGAGTGTTCGGCAGTTCTGATTGGTTTAGAGAGAGATATAGGATATTTTTGTCACCTTTAATTCTTTTTTTTTCTGTGAAAAAGGTAAGAAATATCACTCAATATTACCATTTTTGAACCAAATTAAGTATCTAGCATATCCTAAAATCTACTAATTTATTATTTAACATCTTTATCCAAAGTAATACATACATAGTGTAAATAATAATATAAACACATATAAAGCTGGTGAGACGTGAATTTGTGGTGAAATCTTCTTTCATTTTTTCTTTTTCTTTTTTTGACATCGTAAGTATGTTGTGATTGTGAAATTAAGAAACCTATAAAGGAAACAAAAAAGGATATAAAATAAAATTGAAGAAAAAACAAATAATTCATAACGAAACCATAAATAAAAACACCCATTTTTTCTTTTCTTTGTTCTTCTTTTTTTTTCTCCAGATTTAACAATGTAAAAGTAAACAACAAAGGAGACATACATATCTCTCAAGAGTCGGAACTCGGAAGACATGTTTCTCAAAGCTCTTAGAGGAAAGCATCCTTCTCAAGTAGCTTCACCACATCGAGCTGATTGTTAAGCTTGGCCACATCAATTGGATTTTTATTGTCCATGTTTTGCAGAGTGCTACAAACACAAGGAAGAAACACTTTCAGTCATATATAATAGAACCAATTTAACTTGTCCCCAAATATAATCAGCGTTTCATTAAAAAAAAAAAAAAAAAAAAACTTACACTGCAGCACCATTATCTAGGAGAAGGCTCACACACTCTTTCCTTCCATAACCAGCTGCATAATGCAACGGTGTGTTCTTGTTCTTGTCAACCGCATTGACATTTGCTCCAGCATCCAGAAGAACTTGAGCACATTTCACCTAATAACAGACCCAATCATCACACACAAGAGTAAGCAAATCTAGTTTCCAACTTGTTTCTTCATTGTTCCTAAACCAATCCATCAATAACTATGTAATAACATACTAAGTTAAGCCGAGATCTTAATCCACCAAGTGCATGTTATTAAAGTTTCTTAGTTTTGCTTTCCATGACTCTACTCTAGTGACATACCTCTCCATATCCACAAGCAAAATGCAATGCTGTCCTTCCCTCTGAGTCTTCTTCATCTTTGTTACCACCAGATTCCAAGGCAGCTTTCAGACCCTGATTGGTTTCAGGCAAATCAATGCACAGCGAGTTTTAAAAGTTTACCTTGAAAGCAATAATACCATTTAAGAGTACGAAAATCAGTTTACCTCAACGTCGCCGAGACTAGCAGTCTGGTGAACAATAGACTCTTCCTCTTCTCCTTCTTCAGCCTCCTCGGCTTCAGGCTCAGCCGCAACGTTTTGCTCTGCTTCTCCTCCAACAGCTATCCCCATAGCTTCACCAAGCTTTTTCAACACATCTTTATCATTCCAGTACCTAATTACAAGAAACACATTTCTTTTAATAGTTTCCAAGAGAATGAATAAAAAATTACGTATCATCATCACATTCACATACTTCATCATAGCCTCAGGACCACCAGCGTCAATCTCAGCAAGTATAGGTTTCAGTTCAGGATCTTCCTTCAGCTGAGCCATACGCTCAGCGAATTGCTCTGTTGCTGCAGGGTTCCCCATAGCCTCAAGAAACGGAGACATTTGTGGATCCTGGAAACAAACAAACAAAAAGATTCGATGAAAGAAGAATAAACAACAACAAGTAAGCCAAAAAGAGCTTTGTACAATTAATCACTTTACCTGCACCAAAGCGTTACCAAGTTTCTCGGCCATAGTTCTAAACTCAGGGTTGCCCATAACCTGCTCCATTGTGCGCATGTACTGTTCTGGATCAAAGTTAGGCATACCTCCTTCTTGCGATCCCGATGGAACAGATTTCTGAAACTGCTCAGCTAACTGGTTAAATGACGGGTCTTTAGCTATTTGTTCTGCTAATTCCTTGATGCTTGGATCCTGGGGAAACAAACCCATCAAGAGAAGCAATAATCCAAGGGGACACAGAGAGAGAGAGAGAGACTCAGTTTGGGAATCAAAGGAAGAGACTTTACATTGAGAAGACCGGCCATGCCGGAGAAATCGAAAGCACCGAAGTCAATGCCAGGATTAACCGGAGAAGGTGAAGGAGAAGCTCCTGAGGCTGATCCCGGTTTAGTATTCTTACTCTCCTCCTTGGAATCGTTTTTCTCATCTGTTCGTCGGAAAACATGAAACACTCATCTAATCATCAAAACAACCACCAAATCTGACTATAATCGAGATAAACAAACACGATACCTAAAAGAGGAATAGCTTTGTCTGAACTTGAAGCCATCGGAATCGGAAATGCTTATAAACCCTAGAGAGAAAAAAAAAAAACCAAAGATAATTCAAGGAGATTTTCAATCAGAAAACCGAATAGAAAAGATCTATGGATTGGAATTGAAACACTGATGCTGATCCGATAGAGAAGAAGGTTGTGATAGGCGATACCTGTCGAAGCGAGTAAGAAGAAGCCGAGGAGGAGACAGCAGAAGAAGAAGAAGAAGAAGAAAAAAAAACAAAACGCACACGTAAACGGATGGATATTCGATCCTTTTTTTTTTTTTTTTTTTTATTTTAAAAAAAAATTANAAAAATTATACATGGAAATGAATAAACAAAGTTTGAGCCCCTTTGAGAATCACAAAGAGAAGATAAGGACTTAATTTGCAATAACTAAATGATTTGGATAATCTTTGATGTCAAAGGCAGCAGGGCAAGATAATGGGGAAACCAGGTGAAGACTGATTATGGAATAAGCAAACTACCAACATGCAAAAGATATAGAATCAAAGATGTACTCACCGAACCTCACAAAGAGTAAACAAATTTAAGTTTTACATAAGAACTTGTAGAAAATCAAAGAAAATGCAACAAAATAAAGGCCTTAAAACATCTTAGTAAACATCATGTCATGTGCCATATGAGCTAATTGTTCTTGTGCATCATCGTGACCCCAGTAGACCATATTTGATCAGAGAGGAGGGGGTTTGTCGCCGAAGAAACGAGCAACAACTTTCTCTTCAAGAATTGCTAAAACTTCAGGCGAGTTTACGCATAGAGGTGTCTTGTACTGAGATGAAGAAGCACCCTTGGAGATGAAATACTCCATGAGAGAATCGAATGTTCCTTTCTCAACCACCCTTATCTCTAGAGCTCCGATTGAATCATACTTACTCCTAAGTCGTCTATAAAGACTGTCAAATGATTCCTCTACTACACAACAACATTCCACCATTACCTTGTTATCAAGCTTAACAATGCCGTTTGTTTTTCTGGATTTAAGCTCCCAGTAAAGAACATAGTGACCTGGTACAGTGGAGATATCAGAATAGCATGTGAATCCCATCAACATTAAACCTGAAGATTCAAGAACATGTGTCGCACGACTCAACGCCTTTAAAAGATCTTCTTCAGTTGTTGCCTCCACGTGGACGCTTACAACAACATTTTTTCTACGTACAAACCTCAATTGAGGTGCACTATTATAGAATCCTGTCACCTCTAGAATGTCTCCCATTCTGTATCTGTATAAGCCTAGCAACGATATTAATTAAAAGGCATAAGTTATATTAATGTATTGCTGAAAGAGAATATATGTGTGTGTGTGTGTGTGTGTGTGTATGTTACTCACCGAAATGATTTGTGACCAACACCTCGTAAGAGCACCCTAACTTGACGTCCACAAGATCAACAATTTCATCATTAATGTTGCCTTCATCAACACGTACAAATTCAAAGTAGGACATAGTGGGTATAAATGTGTAGGACACATCTTGTGGGTTGCATAAAGGATCCACATTTACTCCAAACATTGCTTCAGAAGCTCCATAAAATGGAGAGATGAGAGGCAGCTTGTTGGAATAGAACTCCAATACTGGGATGTATTGGCTCATTTGTCCTGTAGATATGCTTTCAATGAATTTGATGTTGGGCCATAGCCGTATGATGATACCTTCCCATGAACTCTGGCTGCATTCATGTTCAATGAGATCTGCCAATTCAAGATTGGCTCCTCCAAGTATGGCAGAGACAGATTCCCTGCAACTAAGGTCGGTGATCCAATCGCTAACATGACCAGATCGGATATTAGCACACAATTCTTTCCAGTGAGTTTCAAGAAATCTGATTGCTTGGACTAACGTGGAAGCAAAGAAAGCAGCCATACTCACAACCGTGGCTCTCTGGACTAGACCACAAAGAAGATGACAGAATATACTCTGCTTGTCGTCGACGCATAATATGACTTCGTCAGGGCTGGTATAACATTTTGATGGCCGGTTCTTGAAACAGTCGCTCTTAAGGAAACCCGTCACCGCAGAAGCAACATGCAATCCAGAGGGAGTTGTAGATAAAGGTATAGTGTTCATAAACTTAATCACTTTTCCTTCCTTCATACCATCAATGTACCTATAAATAGGACGGAAAAAATAAAAAAAAAAGATGGATTATTGGTAATGGAAGTCACAGATACACTTAAAAGAGGGAACTTTATATATATATATATATATATATATGAACAAGTTACTTGGATATAATGGCAGAGCATAGAGCTTGGATGAATCCCAAATTTTCAAAGAACTTGTTGTTTGTAGGAAAGAACTTTTGTTTCCCTCCACTAGTTCCAGTGCTACACACCAACAATGTTACAAAAACAAATACAAAATGACATTTTCAAGCATAAGGACTAATTTCGTCCGTTAATAATATGCTTTTAGTAATCTGATCGCGCGACCACGTAGATTCGATATATACCTTCGGGAGAAATAAGTAATCGGTTCGCCCGAAATGACATGTGAGGGTTCTCCGTTTGCGACCCGTTCGATATAAGGCTTAACATCTTCGTAGCTAACCATCGGTACGTTCTTTTGGAAGAGTTTTTTATCAGAGCTCCCATGGAGAAAACGCTGGAGATACTCTGTATTGGCGTTAACTCTGAGTATCTCCTCCAACACGTCGTCTTGTATTTGCTTGGCATTTAACGTCAACTCCTCTAGATCCTTGAGCTCGGAGGTTAGAGTAGTCATGTTTGGTTTTGATCTATTAATGATTCATATCAAGTCAAGGGTAATTCTATATGTAGTGGCTTGGTGTCATCGAGAGGGCCCTTTAATCATCGAATTATTTGGAGCCATTCATATGAGTTTTTGTATTTTTCTCCTGGTGGACCACGGCGTGTCTCTACATTAATTATTAATATTCCTGTAGTGAAAGTTTATATAGGACAAAACATGGGTCTATTGTTTTCGCTGGCATCAACTTGCATGTGTTACTCAAGTCCACAGTCTTCTTCAAAAAGGTAACTCACGAGTCACAAACTACCACGTAAAGAAGCCTTCCATGTTTTTAAAATATCGGAGCTTATATGGACCCAGTCTCTTCAACCACTAAAAATTAAGACTTTGAAAGTAACTCAAATAATTTGAACATAAGAGGTACGTACCCGTAGAGCTCATCTTCGAAGACAAGATGGCTTCTCTAAGAGCCCATGTCGACGAGACATTTATAATTCTGAGACATTTGAAAAAATACATGAGTTTAGGCGCAATACCTTAAAGAAAACACATGGCCTTTGGTGTATGTTTACTTTACCGGTCATTGATCTTGAATACAAGTCAACCGGTCGGAATGCTCTTACAGGATCGAGAGTCATAGTCTCAAAGCTATTGGTTAGAAGTTTCAATGTTTGAACTATTTATATGGCGGGTTGAGCCAGGCCCGTGCTGTACGCATGGGCGACTCGCAAAAAACCCAGATAGCAAGCTATCTTTACGAGCTTTCTCCCTTAATAAATAGAGTTAATATCATATGAAACCCGATGGGCCATATATCAGATATTAAACTGATAAGAACAGATACTACACTTGATCTTAGCCAAAAGGCCGAGAAAGGTATGAATTGATAGTGAGGCTTAGCTTCTTTTTTATAGTGCCAAGCTTATAACCAACTTTCTTTAGCTTACCGATGTGGGAACTTAGAACTAATGGCCGCATATTTCTTCAACCAAACAGTAATATACATATACGATAACTTCTGGTATGAGTACTAAACTGTGCGTTCGTTGCCATTTATCACGGAATTGGTACCGATTCATTGAGTTCATGAAAAACACAGGCTTGAAACTTCTGATGATGGGATTAGGTAACTAGGGCGCATTCCTCGTACAATCTGAGCTGTTGTCGTGTATCCTTTAATTTGGTTCTCGTTTGGAATTGATTCTTGTTAAAAGAGTTGATTGCTGCCTCTTGACAGGCTTAATACATTTCTCTCTTAAGAGCATATATTCATCTGATCAAATCCTTACAACTTCGACAAGACTTACTATGTTTCAGTAGTAAATGGGAACAAGAGCTTCCTCATGATCATCACATTATAGAAAAGGGTTACATAATTCGATTTCAGTTGGGAATACTCATATATCTCTCAAAACAAATAAACACATGATAGAAACAAAAGTGTGATTTAGAAGAGAATCTTAACAGAAAACAAGCATATATTAAACCATTTACGATGTTTTAACGGCGTAATGAACAAATTAAGAAGAAACTACTTGGTCGCCTGAGCAATTATGTTACTTATGGAACTAGCCTCCTCTTTCGCAGCCTCCACCAATTGATCCTTCAGTTATCAAATAACACACACATCATCAATACAACCCTTAAGGACTAATCCTTTTTGTCTCAGTGGGCATACTAAGAGTAAGAAACCAAACCTGAGCTGATATTATCCTCGCCACAGTTTTCTTGCTCGACTCTTGAAGCTCACCGGCGATCAACAGCTCATCCAATATATAATACGCCTAGTAACGAAAAATGACATAACGGAAGTCAAACACAGAGAGTATAGAATCACACTGCTTTCCACATAGAAGGTTCTGTAGAGATTTATGTATGTATGCATACCTTGTGGAAGTTAAAAATCAAATCGAGTTCACACACCTGAAGACCAAAGGAAAAAACAAATTCTTCATCAAAACCTAGATGTTTTTGTGAGGTTCTGATAAGAGTCAAGAGTGGAGGAACAACTTTTGGATATGGGTTTACTCACACTGCCAAAGTAACGGTCAAGAATCTCTACGTAGTGATGAATGATCTCCAGCACCTCTAACTCGTTATCCGCCTCATCAATGCACATGCAGAAGTACAGGCTTGCGTATCTGCACATATACAGAATCATCATGTTCATAACCAATGTTTTCAAGTAGCGCAAGAGTATATAGACATCGCCTAAGCGTGTTTTTTACCTTTTGTAGACAACCTTGTATCCTCTCCATTCAATGAAATTGCAGAGCTTGGGACCTCGGTTCAGAATCACACCGCTGAGTTCGCGTATGACCTATTCAAAACATGTTTCCCAATGTGAGATCAAATGCAAGCATAGTATAATGCAGGATTAAGCTCAATAGCACTTGAGCTATACATACCTTAGATCTTTCCTTCTGTGTATAAGGCGAATACCACTTGGTTAGCCTCACTTTTCCTTGCCGACTAACTAGAAGCACAAAATGTATCTGAAAAATACAAACATCAACCCAAGATTATGAGCCACCTTCGATTTCTTCTTTTCTCAGGATCATCTAACTAATATGCTTTTACTTAACAAGAGCCCTTCAAATTTGAGAAAGCAATACAGTAGATGGTATTCATCCAGCTAAGCTCTTATGAATGGCAATCTATATCACATGATCGGTTTTGCTCATCTCCAAGTTCGTCAATTTCTAACACATGGTAAGCTATAAAGCATATAAAAATTCTAAATCACAAAGAACATACAAGGTAGCTCTTTTAAAAAACAAGCACATAATGGACAAGGCAAGCAAAATATGAAATTGTGAGAGATCAAGTACCATAACATGAAATCCATCTACGTATCACTCACCTAAAACCATCGCTACCACAACTCAGAAGCATTCTCAAGAAAAAATTTTAAGCCATTTAAAGAGAGATTTTAGTTTCCATCACATAGCAAAGACATAGCAAGATGAAAGAGATCCACGAGCTTCTTTTGCCAATTCAGAAAACAGAGACACATAAAGAGAGGTGGGACATAGAATTAGCTTGGAGGATCGATTCTAAAAAAATTAGAAACCCAAGACGCCAAATTACTTCCACAGCACCAGTGATTCAAATGGATCAAGAGCCGACTTTCATTCATAAACTAAAAAAGAAACCACATTTACTCTCTCACAAAAAAAAAAAAAAATCGAATTTGTAGCTGAAACATTAACATTTTATTGATCGATCAAAAGAAAAGAACTAAACAGAAGAGCAATCGGATCCAAGCAGAAATCTACGACCCCAGCCGATCAGATCAAATCCATTACCGGAGAAAATTATATCCACAAAAAATGGATCAGAAATGCGAAATTCAGATTCAAAAAGTTGTTCTTTTCTAGCAGCGTCGTCGATATCAATGGCAAAAGAGATCGAAGGCAGATCCAAAATTCGAACACATAACACACTAAACCGAAAATCAAAGAAGAGTACCGATTGTTACCATGTTTATTGGAAGCTCAAAACTGAGCAAATCTGCACCGGTGAAGCTCGATTCCTAAAAGAGATCTCCAGAAGCTGATGATCGTCGAAAGAATCACACATAATTGAACGACAGGGGTATAAAAGTAATTATAAGCTTGTTCAATACGGATCTTGTTCCGGGTCGGATTCATACCAAGTTAATTCTTTTTTCAATAACACCCTCAAAGATTTTACAAATCCACATTTTAATCTTTAACTTTTCAAAGTCATAGAAAATTCAATCAAAGAATCGAAGAAACGAACATTGCCTCTAATTACTTCACTCTATAGTTGATCGTCGGACTCTATAGCTCATCGTTTACCTCATTGCGAGTCAAATTATGTTCATTTACTCCAAAAATCTTACAAAATAGACATTGATTTTTGGAGACGATGAGATTTTTGATTTTTCTAGTAAGGCAAATAAAGCAAGAACAAAATTGACTTTGCATAACAATTTGGAGACTTCGGTGTACATATAAACAGTAGATATGGAGAAACCAATCAAATGAGGTTAAAATTACATCAATCAATCTATTTCTATTTTGATTTGTTTGATTATGTGTCGATATGAGACGAAGGACCAATGTCTCTTCTGGATCTGTTGTATTTCATGTGGCTCTTTACAAGCTGTCCAGCTGCAATCGCAGACATCAACGAAAGCTCTCCTGCAAGAACCGAACCAGCCACGATTCTTGCCAACTGCCTTGCGTTCGAGCCAGATTCCTCGTTCTCGTCGCTCGATCCTTTTACACCGAGCAGATTCAAACAAGCTGCTTGTGATGCAAGCTGTGTCCCACCTCCAACAGTACCAACCTGAAACCATATAATACACCAACATTCATAACCTAATCCATCCACACAAAATCCACCAACTAATAGCTTTGTGTTATCTGCAACAATGGGTTTAAATTTTCAGGAGCATTTACCTCAATGCAAGGCATTGTGACAGAGATGTGAAGGTCGTCGCCTTCAGCTACAATCATGGTCATACAGTGTGAGCTCTCCACGTTTTGAGCAGGGTCTTGGCCAGTTGCGATGAACACAGCGCTCACAATATTGCTGGCATGAGCATTGAATCCACCAAGAGTACCCGCCATGGCTGAGCCAGCGAGGTTCTTGAGCACGTTAAGCTCCACAAGAGCCTCGACACTGGTCTTCAACACGTTCTTCACGATCTCACCTTTAATAACGGCTTCACACACAACATACTTACCACGTCCTTCTATCCAGTTTACAGCCGCAGCTTTCTTGTCCGAGCAGTAATTTCCTGAAGATAACAAACACCCAATAATCAAAAGAGTTGACTTTTATTTCAGAATATGAAACAAGAAATTGACTACAAACCTGAGATGCCAATAACATCCATGTCAGGGAACTTGGTCTTTATGAAATCCAATACATTTTGGACGCCTTTGGAGACCATGTTCATCCCCATAGCATCACCAGTACTACACGAAAACCTTGGATAGAGATTCTTTCCAGCAATCTTGCATGTGACACTCTCAAGCTTCGCAAATCTACTTGATCTATAACATACAATGTCAAAAGGCAGATTCGTCAAAAATCACCATCTTAGCTACTCAAAAGGAGAAAGTATATTCACAAACGTACTTTCTGAAAATGAAGGACAGTCTCTCGAAATTAGCAGGATCCTGTAGATAAAACATGGCGAGAGCAGCTCTTCTCGCAGAAGGGAATCTGACGATTGGAGCTCTGGACATGGCGTCTTTCACGAGAACGCTGAAAGCACCTCCGGATAAGTGAATGGCCTTGCAACCTCTATTGGTGCTGGCAACCAAACAACCCTCTGTTGTCGCCATTGGCACTGAGTACTCTTTCCCGTCGAGTAACAGAGGTCCGGCGATCCCCACCGGGATCTGTACATACCCAACCGGCATCTCGCAGCACTGTCCCAGAATCGATTTGTAATCGAAACCTTCCAATGGAAGACCCGCTAGAGATTTACCGGTTACTCTCTGCACCGCTTCACGCCTGATCGACGCGGCTCGCTTGCAGTCTCCGAGTCTCGTCTCCAGTGAGTAAGACGAGATGGTTCCTTCGATCAACGATTTCACGATTTCCTCATCTTCCGCCGAATCGAGATCCGATTCCCGAGGAGGACCAATCGGAAGAACCTCCGTGATAGAGGAACAGTCTAGGGATTGACCGCGCGGAATCTTCCGCAAATGATCGATTTCGTCAGTGGCCCAGAGAAGATCATCTTCGGAAGAAGACCGCAAGAAAACAGACTGAACGAAATCGACGCCGAAGAAACCGAGGAGGTAGATGCACGACGCGACGAGGCCGAAGAGCGCGGAGATCTCCGATAGGTTAACGACGTGGAGAGGCGTCGAGGTACGGATCTTCTCGCGCCATCGACTGAGAAGAAAATAGACCACAGAGAAGAAGAGTGCGAGGAAGAAGGTGTTGGTTAGGTACAACGGAAGAGGAAGCGCGTCGGAAGCTTTGCGAGGAGCAGAGACGTTGGAGACTTCTTCGTCATTGTCGTCTTGAGAGGGAAGTTTGGTCAGCAATCTTGGACGGAGATCCATTGATGACTATGGTTGGATGAGACGAAATTGGATTGTGATTGTGGAAAACTTTGGGCTCCAAAGTCTGATTTTATATAGTGGTGGTGAAAAGTGTGACATCGACATCAACATCAACGTCAGTGTTTTTTTTTTCTCTTTTTTTTTTTAATATTAAGAAAGTGTTTAAAATTTAAATGTTGTTTGTTGTGATATATATCTCCTATTATTCGTTTTTTGTGCATAAAGCCATAAAGGTATAAAAATTGTTACATTTATGAATACACTATATGAATTAAATATTTTTAAAAATTATTAGTCCAAAAGAATTTTAAATTACACCTAATTGTTGATGCCTTTTTTGTTGGTTTTGAAATCAACAAAAATGAAAAACCCAAAGCTTTTAGATTTTCTATTGATATATGGTAAATTCAATTTCTTTCAAAGAATATAGTTTTAGTTTCCTCGGTTTTAAGTTAGCTAAAATATGAAAACAAAAAAAACACGATGCTCATGTACGAGGTTTTCCTTAAAATGTATTTAAGCTTTAAGGAAAGCAAATGTATTTTCAAATTTTGATTTCGAAAAAAAAGCAAAAGTTTAAAAAACTTGTTGACAAAAAAAAAAAAAACACAAAAGAACAATTCGATAGTAACCTCCTCTATCATTCTTTATTCACGCAACTAAGTATAGCCTTTTAGTTTATCTTTGACGGAGACTATCCATAGAAAAACAGTATTGTTGGCGTCTCCCAAATGTTCTTGCTGGCGGGTTCTATTCTTTACGCATAGTGATGTAAAACAATCGAAAAATATTTGAAACGTCTAATTAAAAAAAGGTTTCTCAAGTTCCCAGAAATTTTTTCACATTTTCAAATTACATGTACAAATTGATAAGAACGTAACTTGGGAAATTTGTTGATTATAAGTGAACATAGTTTGTTTAAAGTCTAGCCGAGTCCACCAACAATACTATAATCAACATTATTTTAAAAGAAAACTGATCTGAAAAACTGTAAGGAGTGCTGTCAGCCTATAGCATCACCACCTCAAGAACAGCGTAGAGAGAAGCATCGTCATTTCCGCGAAAAAATGGAAATGAAGACAACTCTAGTTAAGTAATTATATATAAATTTAGGTACATTTGAAAACACTTAACCTAGAGAAAACAAAACATGTTGATTTATTGAGAGTTGTAGGCTTGTAGCTATAGACTCATACCATACCCATGTGGCATTTCTATCTACATCAATTTATTAAGTTTTTTTTTTTTGTTTGGTTTTAAACAATTTATTAAGTTCCTAATACGTGGAGTGCATTGCATACAAAATACGTTTTCGTGATACTACATCCCGAGAACTATTTTCGCAGTTTTTTTTTTTTTTACGTCAACCTGATTTTCATTCAACTTGGATAAAGTTAGTTCTAGGTAGTGACGCAGTCGAAAAACCCTAGGATTAGCAAGCACTAAACCTAGATTGAATTCAAGTTCACAAGCGATGAATTTGAAGAGAAAACTCTGGAAATCCACCAGATTAGAGAAAAGTTCTCTACTTTGATTAATTAGAATAATAATGTATGATATGCCTCATGGCTACAAAAGTTCTTAAATAGCAAAACAAAACCCTTGAAAATATCCAAAACCCAAAAGAAAAAACATAATTAAAGAAAAATGGAAATTTGTGAAAATCTCCTAAATATCTTCTACATCAGTCTTCTCTACCTCTAAAGAACTCGACCTCGAGTTCTCTTCTAGATTAAGAATCTCATAT